>SNQJ01S0107689.1:10361-20590 GCA_010110895.2 Picea sitchensis | reverse complement strand
TGTGCCCCTTTTGTATGCTCTCTCCCATGCTTCTGCATGCTGTCTCAATGTCAAGTGCTCTGCCTGATCATCATGACACCTCTTCAGTTTCTCTGGCAGTTAGATCTATCTGTCAATTTCCTCTATGAACAGTCTTCATTCCACTGGTAGATTCCTTGAGACTCTTCATCTTCTCTGGCAATCACTCAGAAGTCTCTTCGAGTCCTCTGGAAAAAACTATTAGTCGTTTCTAGCAGTTACACTCTAAAGTGCAACAGTAGCCCTCCGATCTTATTTAAATTCATCTGCACCATTGAATTGACTTCATTGAATCTTACGTTCATTTTGCCATTTCATCATTTTGGCATTTGTCAATTCGGCATTCGTGTGATCAAGTGTCTCTACAATCCAAGTCGCGTACCCTGAAGCTCTGAAATGGAGCTTGCCGCTTCAAACTTTTCCCTACATCTCTTTGACGATGTGAACACCATCGGTGATCGAGCGTTTATCCATAAAGCGCTTTTATGATTTCGCAATTCAGCATTTTGGCATCCTTGATGTGAAGATTTCTTTACACTCCATGTTCCGATCCCCGAAACTCCGAAATGGAGCTTGCTGGTTCGAGCTCTTTTCTATAGCTCTTCGATCTCCAGATCATTGGCCCACAATTCGTGGTGATTGGATGGCTATCCTCTGCCCCGAGACTTCATCCTTCAGGACTTTGTGGGAGTGATGGAGTTAAAAATCCCGAAGCAAAAACTCTCGAAGAGAGGTCAGTCTTGTGTCACTCGACGATGTGTCATGACCCGAGTGGCTGCCACGTGTCACTCAGAATTGTGATTTCTAGTGGCCTGAAATGCCAAATCAAATTGACACTTGTCATTATCTGATCGTGCCACGTGTCAATGTCTTCCACCTATCCTTTTTGACGTGGTCTGCCACATTCACCTCTTGGAACTGTCGGCCCAAATCACTTGGCAATTTCGGGTTTCTTGTAGTAAGAGTTCTTGACATCCCCAACTCCCGGTATCCAAAATTGACCTCCTTCTTCTGGGATTTCTGTGTTTCTCATTTCGCAATTTCGAGACTCCTGATGATGAAGAGTCATGACTCTTCCAACTCCCGATACCCGAAACTCCAAAATGGAGTTATTTCCCGGTCTGCAAAACTCTTCGTTTATGTGCCTCTTTCGGGATTTTGGGATTCCGGATTTTGCAACTCTGGGACTCCTATGTTGAAGAGTCTCAATTCTTGACTTCTCAATTTCCCGGTATCTGAAATCTCGGTATCCGATACTCTGAAATGGATTCGGATCATCTTTTCGGATTTTCGCACTTTGCAACTTTGGGACTCCTGTTGTGAGGGTCCTTGATATTTCCATCTCCCGGTATCCGAAATCCCGGTAGCCGAAACTCTGAAATGGAGTTTTACCAACACTTCTATCTTCCCATTTGATCATCGTTGCGCTACTGGTCTTCCTTGCCTGCTTGTTTTCCATCAAGTGATCAAGCACACCTTCGCACTGTGTTAGACTCTGCGTTAATTCCTCCTGAGATTACTTTGTTCATGTTTTTCCATTGATGCATACTCTGATCTTGCCACCAATGTCAAGCATACCTTCCTATAAACATGCCAACAGTGACATCCTAGGAATACAAACATAATTCTTGGAAAATCTATAGATTGAGAGGCCTTTCCCTGAGGTAAATCCTATTAATTATGAGAAGATTAACACAAAAGGGACAATTATCCAAGACACTGAGGATATGGAGGTGCAAAATAATCAGCAAGAGGAGGAATTAAAAGAACACAGAAGTGAACAGAGCATTATGATGAAACAACAGATGGTAACAAAAGATTGTCATCCGTCCAAATTTGGAGATAAAAGAAAGAAAAAGAATCCTCCCATGATTACTATTAGAACAACTACCCCATCAAGTTCCATGGTCGAGGTCTCATTAGACCCGACCACTATTTCTTAAAAACACTTATTTGACTTACACATATCCATTTCAAAAGAATCAACAAGGAGATGGAAGAAGGTGCTCAAAGAAGGAAGTCGGGTCAAGAAACTAAAACAAGAACAAAAGAACAATAAGCAGGAGTGCAGAGAAGTAGTTAGGGTGCATGGGGGGATAGAAAAGATATCAGAGGCACAAAACCCCTTAGAATTATTTAAAGAGATAATCAACAAAATGATCAAAGCTAGTACAAAATACCAACAACAAGTCATGACTCTACAAAAACAAAAAGAAGAAGTCAAACAACAACGCGACTTAGCAACTAAGGAAATTCAAACAACTCAGGAGAAGATGGACACAACCTTAGAAACAAAATGGAATAATATTAAATGCTTCAAGAAAAACATAGATAAATTGAGTAAACAAGCTAACACACTGAATTATGTGGTAAGTGAATGGTCGACCCATTTTGCATATGCATTTGGAAAATGTCGGATACAAAAGGATGCAGCCGACATTATAGAAAGAGTAAGAAACTCGGCCATTGATAGAAAAATAAAAGAATCCCTCACCACACAGCTGGAAAAAGAAAAAGCAACGAAGATACAACTATCATAGCAAGAACAATAATTGCAGAAGAAGGGACAGAAAGTGCAGTTGCAAGCCAACCAAGTAACTAGTCGTCTCAGCCAACTCATATATAAAATGCAGTTCAAAGAACATAAATTTGACCAAGATTTAGGTACATTTCAGACATCATGTATAGTAGAGAAATTCAACTGTATTTCCCAATCGAAAATACTAAATCTAGAAGCACAATAGGATATCGACATATGGTGTGATTTCATAAAACAAATAAAGTAGCCATGTCCTAGCATTATTCAGACTGCCTTTAAAGTCAGTACAAAAAGTGAAAAGAGAAAGGAATTCGAAGAAACGAAAAAGGGAATTCTAGGCACAACGGAGCAGTCAGAAATAGAACTTTAAGTCAGTTCACCATATGAATATTTTGTCTCCTCTTCTTGCATCCCTCTCTCTCTCTCTCCATCTTCTATTTATCAATCTTGTAATTCTGTAATCAAATTATTGAAAAATAATTTTGTATAACCCCCACTTGCTCGGGACGAGCAAGGAATTGAGGTGGGGGGAGATGTTGTGGGGCTAGTTGAATCTATTGAATAGACCTTACGATCGATCGACGAATTCAAAAGTAGAGGTCAGTTGGAGTATCCATTAACCGACAGAACCATAAAGTTAAGTAGTTACAACTTCCTGAAAGAGGTATAAATAAACAAGAACATGAAGGGTCAAGTAGCTTCATGTGAGAGGTTGTATACAATTGTACTATATTTCTATATCATATAATAAAGGAATTTTATTTGGGCTCTCATTACCTGTATATGTATTTATCTATGTATATGTGTGTGTGTGTGTATCTTCTATGATGTCTATGTAAGGATCTACCGGTAATCTCCCTACTTTTCCCTAGATTACAACACAACCCTTACCATTCTTAACCCTTCGATTCCCCGAAGGATTACCTGCAAAAGGGGTCATAAAAAGGGGATGATTTCTTGTTATCGGTTAATGATACCACTTACTCTATCCTTCCACTATACACGATCGAATGGTCAAGAAGGGTCCCGAAGGATCCTTGGATCTACAATTCGTGTTACTTTGTGACTTCAACATTCAGGGATTCCGACCATTTAACACCTTTTCACTCCCAGAGTAGGTCAATGCTGAATTTGACCGTAGTGTATATCTAAAAGTCAGGAAATATATCCATGTTTCCTGGATCGACGGATCGTGTAACTTCACGGTCGAAAATATGGTAAATGTTTAACGATAAAGCGGATCCCAAGACAATGGATAGGAAATCGCCAGTTGTCATTCAACTTTCCAGTCACCGTTTCGATAGGTTTCCTTCAGAGGGATTTGAATGTTGTGAGGTTCCAACATCTTGAAGTCCTGGATATCTAGAGTCCTAGAGCTTGGAAGGATTAGCTCCCTTTTTGCGTATCATAGGGTGTCAGGGTCCTGGTCATATGGGGATTTGACAAGCCCCCGAGGGATACACTCTCAGATATTATCTGATATTTGGTTAAGGTCATGCACTTGATCTTGCAATCAGTAGGGAGTATGGTTTGAAGGAAGCACCTTTCACTTCATAATCCAAATCCTGTAACATGACAACAATAATTCTAGGGGATTGACAGGTTCAGAGTTATCCCATAGAGTCTTCCTCGACTCTATATTTCCAGGTTTGGTCGCTAGATAGTCTTTTGAGTACTTTCCAACTAACACAGGGGTCAAATTATTATTATCCCAAATTCATTTAAAACTCATTGCTCACAGTTATCCTTCTCTAAACAAAGGTAGGAAGAAAACCATCCACAAAATATGATATTAAAAATTTGCTTCCAATTTCCCAGGACGCTAGGCCATCAAAGCCACGGATTCTACCATTCAAACAAGGTAAAAGGATTTTCCATCATGTAGCTCAATAAAAAATGCATATTACAACAAGTCAATGAAGACAACATAAAAATCAGAGTCACACTTATTTGAAATTGTAAATTAGTTGGCAACTGTTGAAAGGGGTGCTCTTTTCCACCAAACCATAGGCACAGTTTGTTCTTTGAGTATTCCTTAACTAGCCACCCCCTAGCTAGACCATGATGCCATGAGATAGATGAATTTTTTTTTATCAGCTACAATAAGGGACAAAGGTTACCCTCCTTTTCCCATAGGGCCCTGGAAGTTCAGTTCTCTATCCACCAAGAAAGGAAGCCTGCTATGATTGCTCACTCAACCACTGCATCTTCGTTTATAATCTTGAATAGAAAACATTGTCCAAGTGATCCTACACTCAGAACAACATATATTTCTTAGTTCTCCTTTGAACTAGAGAGCCTTGCATGCTCTTCTTCCTTTGGAATGGTCTTTGATCCATTCATGTGTATCTTCTACCCTCTACCCCCGATTTTCCTGACTTTTCTTTCCTTTTTTTCAGAAATATTTCATGGGTCAGATCAGGAATTTTCCAGATGGGTACTCTACCCATCTCCTCATTTACTCTTGAGGAAGACTTCCCAACTACTATCTTGTCTGGTAATTAAATTTTCTTGGATAGAATACGGTTATGGGTGTGAGAAATTTATATCCAACAACACACTGGTTTGGTAGGGTCATCTCAACCATCATTGGTTCCCCTTAGCATCCCATATCATGCATCATGATCCATACTAGCCACCTCCTTTCAACAATTATGCCACAATTTTCTATTTTTATTTAATAACATAATATATATAATAACAAGGTTCATTGTCTTTTCCAAAATTCTCATGACGGGTCTTTCCACAGTATTTTGCACAAATATAACTATATTTACAAGCTGGGGGAAATAAGGGTATTACAAATATTGATAGAGAAATATCTCATGGAGTAGAGAAAGATATAAAAGGAAGCAACATAAACAGAAATGGAGTTACACACTTACAGAGAGGATTTATTGAGTTGTTGTTTGTTGTTGAGCTCACTTTGAGCATCTGTAGTATTGTAATGTTTTAATGGTTCTGACAATAAGTCTGAGTCTGTCATATGTCTAGGGTCTTAAAAGGATGCACAGAGTGCAATGTATTGTAAATATGGGGGATTATATAAAGAGGGCATGAGACTCTATTGTTGTTGAGTATAGTTTGCTTAATGTATGTTTGTGTTTAATGGAAATGAAAGAATAATAAAGCTGCAACAAATATGATCTATCATGTGTTATTTAGATATCTTTGTATTATTTTACATATTGATAATTGTAATATGTCATTAATGGAGTGTATGGATGTCATCTTGGATGGATACCTATGGATTTAATCCTTCACCCCCATCACAAGACTATATGGTCTTTGTGATCCTCATTGAGTCTTGGGTGGGACCTTATTTGGCCTTGGTTGAAGATTGATATGATAATGATTTTTTTTTTTTTGTCAACTCTGGATGAACTGTAGGTCTCAAATCTCCAGTGTTAAGAAGGATGTGAACAAGCGTGAAATGACCCAACAAATGGTTCTGTTGTTGGCACTTGAAAGTCTTGTATTGAACAATGAAGGCAAGAAATGAGGTGGTATCCATCTCAAGAGGAAGTTCAATATTGGATAACTACAAAGGAGCATAATTTTTCCTTGCGAGAGACTCAAGGTCTGAGAGTAAACGTGAAGAGATGGAAAGAAAAGCATCTCTACACTTATATGCATGAGAGATTCTTTGTTGAATTTCCTTGTTTATTGTATTAATGGATGATAAGACAAACTTCAACCAATTCTGCATTATGGCCTCTAGAACCAGTGGTTTGGGATCAATCCACACTTTATAGGTTGAAGTTATTAGAAAATAAGTAGACTCGAGCCATTTATTTATGGTTTTATTGAGTAAAGGAGGGATATATTGTTGATTTTTCTATGAAGTACACTGATTCTTTCAACGAGGTTGAAAGAAATTTCGTAGAAGGTCTAAGAAAATGAATGCTAGAAGAAATCTAACTCTGGATCAAGATGGTGTTCATGGAGAAAGGGTTGATGTGCATAGATCTCTATAGGGTGGCTAAGTAGACTCCCCTAGTGCTAGGGGTGTGAAAATATGGGGGGGCAGGGGGTGAGAAAGGAGAGGATCTAAAAGTTGTTGAAATGAGGTGAGGAATGGGATGGACCCAAAGAAGTAGGGGAGAGAGATCCAAGAGATACACAAGAAGAGTTGAGTTGAGAAGGAATGTGGAACAGAGAGGTGGAAAGAATAAATCAAGGGAGGCACGACAAAGGGTCTAGACCAGGATGAATATAAAGGAGATCGCACCATGAGGAAGTGAAGAAGAGTGTGTTGTGTTGGAATGGATCACATGTGAAGAGAGTCCCGTAAAGAGGTGTGACATCGAGAGCATGGTGTCGAGTGGGGATACCAATAGTAGTAGTAGGGGACCAAATAACAAAGTCGAAACCCCTTGGTTGTTTCTGAGTGTCACAACCTCAAAGTAAAATGAGGCATAGAGTAGACAAACAAGAGAAGAAGAGGAAGATAGAGGATCCCCTAGTGGCAGGGGAGAAGAATTTGTGATAGTAGACAATCTTGTGTGGTTGTAGGTAGGAAACCCTTTGGGTCACCTCACAATAAATATCATAAGAAGATGGACTTACCCCCATTGTGTGTTTGTAATCAAGAAGAAAGAACAACATATAACTAGGATATTGGACTAGGAGAAAGAGTATAAGGATATAGAAGAGAAGGGAAGAGATGAGTGAAGAAGAAGAACGATAATTCAATGTTACTTCACCAAGAAGAGTATCGGTGTTGAGGAGTTTGACACCCAACAATTAGATTGGAGGCATTAGTTCGCAGTTGGAGATGGCGAGTAGGGATAGAACCCTAATTCTACTCGTGTTCCATGGAATAGGTAAGGATTATGTGTAACAACATTCATTCACATGTGAAACAATATGGCCTATGAAGAAGATTAGAGATGAAGCAACAACGATTGCACAGTTGGAAACCACGTTCAGGGACAAAGCCTTGACTTCGTACTTGAAGTATAAGGCCACTACGCATGTTAGACATGCAAGGTCCCTGATAGAGATCAAGCGAGATTTACTAAAATAATTTCAAAATCCCAAGTCATAATCTCAGTGTATTGCCGAGATCAAGGAGATCAACAAGAAACAAGGAGAAATAATGTGGGACTATGACCAACAATTCAAGATTTTGTTTGATAGGCTGACATTCCAAGTCAATGATGTTCAACACAAAGAATGATTTATTGAGGGGTAACTCCCCCATATCCGAGTCTCGCTCACCCAACAGAAGATGACAACTCAAGAAGAGGCAATGAATATTTCCATGTCTCTAGAGTCTACAATGGGAGGAGAAGAGACATCAACATGATTGGTTCAGGTGTAGTTGCAATTGGCCAACCCGAAGATGCATCTGCAAGATATGGTGAAGAAAAAAGTTGTGCATGATCACGTATGGTGTATCACATGTCGATTTGAGGGACATGTCAAGGATGAGTGTCCTGTACTTCTAAACTATGTGTTGATGGGAGCATTGAGCCCATTTTCGACTCGATATGGAGGAGGGTGAGGTAGAACCTCCTCTTGTTTCAATTGTGGTGAAATTGGTCATATATAAAGGTTTTGTGCCAAACCGTGCGTGATTTCTGCATAATACTATAGTCTTGAGCATATCAAAGAGTATTATCCCAAATTACTTAAGTTGTGGGAAGAAAAGAAGACACATTGCAACATGGTTCATGAGGAGCCACACAAGAATAAGAAGAAGGATGAGGAAGTCGATGTCAGGGTAGTAACCCAAGGAGGAGAAATGACAGGAATGGAATTTGAGCATGGTAAAAGCTCAGGAAAGAGTCTAGAGGGGAATATAAGGAAGGAAACACAAACCCCTCCTAATTTCGATGTTTCCTAGCAAAAGAAGTTTCCACATGACACGTAGTGATCCATTGAAGAAGAGAGAGCACACGAGGAGTTGAAACATGTGAAATAAATATCGTTTGAGGAGGCTGAGATCTAGGAAGAATTACAACCAGCAACACATCGGTCACTTGAGGAGGCCCGAATCTGTGAATAGGTGTAGAGGGAAACACGGAGGTCTCTTGAATAATCTTGCAACCATGAAGAGTTGCAGCACACGACACAAATATCATTGGAGGAATCTCGTCTACATTAGGTGATGCAACGTGCAATGTAGAGGTCAATGGAAGAAGCAAATAGAAAAGAGGATATGTGATGTGTTGAGAAAAGGGTGAGTGAGGAATGATTCCTTGAGGTGTTGAAGTGCACAATGCGTGAAGAAGTGTTGGATGACTTGAGTTGCGAGAAAAACAACCAATATCAAGTATGTGATTCTTATGTTTTTGTTTGAGGTTTCTTAATGATCCTGATGTTGCGAGGAATTTAACATAGATGTTAGCCACTTATATGGGGAAGGAGTTGACAGATAGTACTTGTTATCATCATAAGTCACTCCTGGATTGCTTGCAGGAGCAGATCCTGACACCCATCAGTTTAATGTCACGATTTTTTTATAAGGGGCGATCAAATGGAAGCAAACTCGGAACAATATCATCTCAACTCATAAACTAGGCCAGGCGTGCATGGGCGAGTGAGGTCTTAGATAAACTTCAAACAACAAGTTGTAATAAGGGTGAGTAGGGGGAAGAATTATTTGAGAAAAGTGCAGAGAACTGTCATAAACAACAGGTTTCTAACAGACTCTGAGAGAAAGCATCAAGATGCAAGATCCTCTTACACCCAAATGCAGGAAACCAGAGAAAACAGTAATGCGACAACAAATCATTTATCGTAACATACTGTACTAATCCACGCGAAGCATTCGATCATGAACTCTCTGGCATTAGATGAAAACATAGATGGAAAAAGGAGAACTGTTTGTCATAAAACAAGAAATATCAAACACAGATACACAACCCAGAGAACCAGAATGTTTGCTGAAACTTTACAGTCGGGAGCTTAGCTCTACCATCGATAGATACAAAAATGGCGAAAATGCCTTCATATACTCAGAACAAAAACAACCGCGGAATCAAGACACTACATTGAAATCTTTGCATCTGCATGGCTTCTGACAGTCAACATCTAAAATATCGTGCAACTTATGTCAGACGCAATCCAACTCCTGACAGTTCTACCGGCGAATCGATGTGCCTTTAATTCATTGCCGGGCTTTCCCATTATGGCGGAGGCGATGTCTAACCACCACCAACTGCTTCAATAACTGCTTCGTCGGAATTGAGGACGGCCCGGCTAACTTGATACTTCTGCGACGTGGAAGACCCTCTTGTGCTGCCACCTGGATTAGCTGAGCGATATGGTGCATAGACGTGGAGGCCAACGCGAAAGATGGGGCATAGCAACAGAGTGATGGGACCAAAACCGTGAGGGGAAAGTAAGAAGTGATGAGGTGTAAGAGAGGCGGAAGGGAAAGACATGTGGCGGAAGATAATAGGTGGATGGTGAGATGGGAAAAGGATCATACGGACTAGGAGAGGGGGGAGTGACAGATGTCATAGGATGAGGAAAGGGAAAAGGGCATGAGCCTCATCGCTCGGTCGGGAAGAGAACATGTGGCATGAAAGATGACATGACAGGACAGGGGCCCACGTTGGTTAATCACAGAATGACAGAGAAAGCTCAAGTTGCTTGTGCGTCGTTGATCCGGGCGCTCGAATTACAGCCGTCGGAGAGATGCTCCTTCGATTCCAGACCC
>SNQJ01S0107689.1:0-10351 GCA_010110895.2 Picea sitchensis | reverse complement strand
GGGCGGGATTAAGGCAACCACACATTAGAGAGGATTTTATTAGTGAGAAGATGGTTCTATTCCAGGTTTTTGGCCTCCTTTTCCATAGTATCTTCTTCTGAGTTTTTCTTACGCAAGATGTGGAAAAATATCAGGCTTGCGGACTTTTTTTAAGAGATTTTATAGCTGAGCATGTTCTTTGGAACAAATCTTTCTTCGATCTGGACATGCCCCAAAGTTCCTTTATGATTATTTTGGAATATCCGAACACAGTTAGAGTTTGGATATTTCTCTCCTAGGCGAGCTTCAATCCTATGTAGGTTGCGAGGATCTCTTCTTTGTTATTTTTTGTCTTCCCCAGACCCCAAGAGTAAACAATTGTTTTTTTCCCCTCAGAATCGTAGATGACTCCCCCCGCACCTGCCACCCCTGGGATCTCATGAAATGTTTGGGGCTTAAGTGACCCTAGTAAAAACATATTTTTTTCCATCCATTGACTTTGATTGGTGACACAAAAATTATTTTCTTACAATAATTCAAAATCTTTCAATTTATGTTACGTATGACTCTACCCATTATTTGTCCTGGGGCCCAGCATGTTTATTTTGATCATGTTGAAGGAAAATGGAGACTTGTTTCTATGATGATCACCCCTCACTTAGTTGGCATTGTTTCTTATTGAGGCATTATACCCTCATAAATTATATTCTAAGTGTTGCTTAATCTTGGCATTCAACTCTTAGGCTTGGCCAACATGTATCCCTCCAATTATTTGGGGAGAGTTCAACCCTCTAGTGTTGGTTAGCAAAGTTATAGTTCCTTAAAACACCATGGCTCATTTGTAAGTATTTCAAGTACATGGTAGAAGGGGAATTCTCTACTATCTTATTAGTTGGGGGAAAAGAGTCTTAGTTTTCTTTGAAGGATCTTATGGGCTCTACAACCCTAAAACAAACTACTTGTAGGGCTCTATTATAGTTTGGTTCACTTGGAAATTTTTTAGATAGAGGCCAGATAAGATGTAAAAATGGCTCAAAAGATTTATTTTCCCATAGAAAAGTTCATTTTATATTGAATTTGATGGAGGTCCACCTATCCATGTTGACAACACAACCACACTACCAAGACACCAACATGTTTGGTTTTTAACCCCTTGGAGCATTCAGAAGATGCATTTTTCAAGAACTTGATATACCATGAATGTATCTCACTTGAAAATACTAATATACTTAACCTACATTCACACTATGTAGAAATTGAATCCACGTCCATGAAAGGACTCTAGCTAGTGAGTTTGGTGGGAAGAGACCAATTATAGAATTGTTTCCTTTATAAGCAACTATGATTAGAAAATTGGTAAGATCCAATGAAAATGCAAAAAGGAAGTTTGTGATGAATTAGAGGAATTCATACAAGGCATATAGTGGACCCCTGATGATAGAAAAAATAAATCTCAGACAACTAAATTGCATTATTTACTTCAATTAACAAGACCCTCCTAGATGAAGACACCTAGTTAAGAGAACAACTTGACTAGTTATGAACTAGAACCTTTTTTAAAATTGTTTCCACTAAGGATGCTAATAAGAATATCTCTTCTTTGAAAATTACTTTGAGTCAAACCACATACCTATATATTGAGTGGTATTCCAAACACAAGTCCTTACATTGGAAAGGTGGGGCACCACACAAATTTAGTGTTTGATCTATAAGGAGAAAAGAAGGACATGTGGCCTATCTTTTTTCTTGATGAGATCTCATCATGGATCCAATGAAGGACTAATGATCGATTCCCTTGTGAATTGTATAAGGCCATGTGAGAATTTGTTGCATCAAACTTGTTGCACTTATAGAAAGAATCCCTTAGGAGTGGCTCCCTAGGAGTTGCAGTTAACCAAGGTTCATGAAGTTCATCCCTAAGGCAGGGGACCCAAAGTTGACTACTAGTTAGAGGTACATCACTCTTCTTAGGTACATATTCTATAAAATTATTACCAAGGAATTGGTCCTATGCATCAAGAATTATTTTCCTAAGATCATTCACCAAGAATGCACAAGTTTTATTTAAGTGTAATACATCTTGGATAATGTAATTCCAGTCTAGGATGGCATGGAATGAGCCTGATATCCTAACCTTGACACCTTGTGCTAGTTTGTTTCACTCTTTCCCACATCCTTCTTAACGATGGGGAGTTTAGACACAAGTTTCTTCCATATTTCACCAACAAAACCCCCAAAGCATAGGCATATCAATCTTTAGTAAAGGCCAAAGAAGGTCTCACCCAAGATGAAATGAGGATCACAAAGACCATCTAGACGAGGATGAAGGATTAAATCCATGGGGATACATCAAGGATGACATCCATACACTCCATTAACGACATATTACTATTATCAATATGTAAAACAATACACATACATATATAAATAACACATGAGTGACACATGATAGATCTAAATTTTTGCAACTTTATTATTCTTTCCATTCCATTAAACATGAACATACATTAAGAAAACTATACTCAACATCAATAGAATCTCATGTATTCTTTAGATAATACCCCAGAGTTACAATACATTGCACTATGAGAATCCTTTTCATACCCTAGACATATGATAGACTCATACTTATCGTCGACACCATTGCAACATTACAATACTACAGAGGCTCAGAGTGAACTCAACAACAAACAACAAATCAATGAAACCTCTCTACAAGTGTGTAACTCCATTTCTATTAACGTTTATTCCTTTTGTATCTTTCTATGCTCCTAGAGCTCTATCTCTATCAATATTGGTCCACTTTCTCTACTGACTAACAATATTTCACAGCTCTGCCACCTGATTACACTCCACATAACCTTTCTGGAATTGGGGAAATATTAACTATATTGTGAGCTTGTCCTTTTTCGTCTCCATGTTCCCTTGTGTTGTTGGAAATAGTCATTCGAGAATATTTCCTGATGATTCCTTTCTTGATTTCAGCATGCATCTTCTTGATTTCTGGTGTGCTTATCAAAACTTGTACCACTGCACGTTTGATAGACTTTGGACTTAGCGTGAAATATCAAAACTTGGTATAGTGTGTGGTTATTGTCAATTCTCGTGCATTATATTGGGTGCATGAAAAATTGGAATGGGAATGCACATTTTCATTTGTGCATGCACGCAAGATAAACCCAAAAATTTGGGTGCCAACAAGCCCCCACCACTATTACTTGGCTCGTCCTCAATCCAACTTCCTCATGGAATGACTTCCGCAATGGATGGGAAAATGCATCTAAGTTCCTACATAAACTCCTTAAACTGGCACTCAGGCTCATTAAGATAGCTCTGAATATCCTGAGTAAATTGAACAACTACATTGGCCTAGACTGATATGACATAAGGAGTTGTTAGGTCCATTCTGTTGATTTTCTCAATTAGAGGGTCAACGAAAACCTATGTGTTGGAGATTTGTGTGAACAAGATCAAGGATTTATAGGCCATATAAGTGATGAGCTATGATATAGTCTAATACTCAGCCCGAGACGCAATGATCTCTTTTTTCTTAATTGCATTTGCTAACATTGCAGTGGTGCACTCTGCAGGAGGCAAAGAAGACAGGTAACACTTTGTTGTGAGACTTATGCCTCGGCTACGTGAACCCTATCTTCAATTATAGATACCTCTGGTGGAGTTTAGAGATGGGTCCACAAGTCAAACCCATAGTTTACCTTGTGGGAAAATGCTTTCACCTTTCATTGGCCATCATGGAGAGCTGCTTGGGATGACTTAATCATTTGTTGGAACTAATATGAGATTAGATTCATGTGGTGGATTGGTGTACGAAGGGTGGCAAGTTGTGAATCCAAATTCTGAAGGAGGGCCTTTAAGGCCAAGAGTTTAAATCATGGAGGAATGTTGCACCCTTTTGTAGAATTAGTGTAAATTTGTGCATATAGGTTTTCCAACACTCCTAGGAGGTCAATGAATATAGAACTTAGCTCAGTGTATTGGTCCTGGGTGCTTGTGTGTGTTGCAACCTCTGTGTCATACTTCATTTGAAATGTTTGGTGATATTGAATATCCTATGTATAGTGCTCAAACATCTAATTATGTGAGGTAATGTCCACTTGGTCTTGGAGATGTAACTGAGCATGAGCTTGGTCCAGTATTTGGTGTCAGTCACCCAACTCAAAGAGGAAGGTGGCAGCATAGTCTTGTATCATGGGAGTTGGAATTGGTTCCAATGAGGTACTTCCATTGTTGGTATCCACTCTCAGAAGTGTTGGGGGGTCCACTCAAAGGACCCGAGTGGAAGAACTAGAATGTATCCCAGAAAACAATGGCCTGTAGCATCTGGTACTAATGTTCTTACCCTAAGTTGTCAACAAAGATGGTTGATTTTGCGAATAACCTCTGAATGTATTTTTTCTGTAGAAACAATTGTCATTTTAATGCATCTATTAATCTGGCGATGCTCTTTTCCTTCTGAATGGAACCCTACTTTGTTGAGGGAATGGTATTACAGACGGTTGGGTCGGTTCACTATTGCTTTACCCCAACCAGGGTGGAATTTGTTTGTTATTGTGTGGGATAGGGATCCCGAGGGAGCTTACCTGAGGTGTCATATTTTGATCCCCACAAGGGAGGCCCGTGCATTGCACCCATCATCATGCATCCTCAACCTATTTGTGATATTGATTGTGTTTAGTGTGTGTTTCTAGAGTATTTATTTGCTTAGTTGATAGTGATTGCAAATGTGTGAGCCATTTACAATGCCCTGTTGGATGTCCTCTTAAATAATGAAAAATGGTAGTAGTCCCATCGCAACACCATGATCATAATTGGGATAGATGAACATGTTATGAAAAGTACATTCAAATAAAATCTATCCATCATCCTTGTCCATGATGGTGTGTGGGATGCACACTTCCAAAGTAGTTTCCTAGATCAATTGTTGGAATAGCTCTGAAAAATATCATCGTGGGACTTTTGAGTGGTAGGATCCTTTCTCTCATGTAGTCACATAAATCAATGATATTTGAAGGCATGCCTATTCCCAGCAGGTTATTCAAAACCCCAAGGGGGGCACCAAAGCACCATAGTGAGAAGAAGTAGAATCCAACTATAATGAAAATATTTCCCAGAGTCCTAGACATCTAAGAAATAATAAATGAACTCATTCATTCCATATCAAGCCCAATCCATCTAAACACCAACTACACATCACTTTTCTACAAAAACTACCCGAAATGGAAACTCCTCCTTTATACAATTGCAAAGGATTTTATAGGTTATTAACTGCATAGAAAATTTGAACTAGTTGGGCATTGATCTATGAAATGAGTACCCCATGCCTTCCCTGGAATGTACTATATGTGTCATAGATTTCAATCTATGCAGCATCTTTAGCGGCTAAGTATTTTTCTATCTCATCGCCATGCATGGGTAGGCCTATAATGCACCGGATTGCCGCTTCATCAACCAGATACTTCCCTTCCCTACCACAATTATCCATCATGTAGGCGAGTGAGTAAAAGGTGGATACATAGGGTGACTGTCCCACTATGCCAAAAATGGGGGCATTCAATCAAAGGTAGAATGTTGACTTGTCAAAGGGGTTGGGCCCACTCTTG
Organism: Picea sitchensis; assembly: GCA_010110895.2. NCBI lineage: Eukaryota > Viridiplantae > Streptophyta > Pinopsida > Pinales > Pinaceae > Picea > Picea sitchensis. The sequence continues at coordinate 4,751 of SNQJ01S0107689.1, read as the reverse complement.
GGTGAGCACCACCAACTTACCGTCTTCACTACAAATGGTGTAGGCATAATTATGAAAGGCCAAGGTGGATAACTACCTGAGTTATCGAACATAATAATCAATGAATTGGACATCCCGCACTCTCCCTATCTAGGAACCAGTGAAACTCACATGCCAAGTAAATGTCAACTCTGGTGTCTATTGGTATTCGACAATCATAGATATTTTTTGGCCATGTGGTTTTCTAGATGAAGCCATGGGAATTATTTTAGCTAGCCTCTGTGGATATCTAATGATGGGATGAAGAGGTTTATATTTATGCTCACTTTGATACTAAGATTATGTACCCTTTATTATATACCTAATAAATCCAGTACTGAGATAGCTAGCATTGAGACGAAAAAATGGAAAGTTACCAAGTGAGTATGGAGAAATATCTAGGAGGTGTGTAGGGGGTTGTTAATAAATCGGGATGCCATATGGTTATTTTCAATCCCCACCAGATCATTCATCTTTGTACCATACCATCAATCCTCTCAAATCATAAATAACTGGAAGTGTTATGATACCCCTACATCGTTGTTCTTAATTTTTTAGGCCAATCAACCCTTTTGTCTTAATGGTGCATGGGTACCACCTTTTCCTTCAAACATTTGGAATCCTTGGGGAGATTTTAACATTTACTGTTGATGTTTTTCTTATCATCCTTTCCTATAGGTATCATATAACATACATTTTTAGACCTTTGATCCATGTAAATACTGGGATCACTACACCTTTGATAGCGATAGGGACATCTTTTTACATGTCTCGGTCATACACACTGCACCCCTATATAATTTCACATTTTTTTAATTGATCACAGTGACCCCTGGTGGGACACAACACTTATTTACTCGTATCCATCCAATATGTTCCATCCACAGAGAATATGAGTTGGGTTTTTCCAAACCCAATAACATCTACTAGCTATTCCTAACTGTTTTGTTCTTATGGGAATTGTTTTTATGCTCAATGAGATCGAGTGTGTTTTAATGAGCCACCATTTGTTTTTCTGTGCACTCCATTGTCGACGCATGTGACTCCTCCTCATTCCCCTAGGAAATCAAGGAACTGGGGGAGCATACTTATTCCTGGGAAGCTTGCACGGAGATTTTAGATATTGGTTTTCCATCCCCTCTCACTGCTTGGATATCCATATCCATTCACAAGAACACATTTACTGATGAACTTCCATATCCAGTAGGAATATTCCGCTTATGGAATCCTCAATGGCTTCCCATTCAAGAAAATGGCCTCGATGTGTATCCCACCATCACATAGGAATTCTTATGAATACAATATTGATGGCACGAAATTGGTGATGTTTGGGAATATACTATATCCAAGATATAAATGTATCCACCCGATTCAACCCATCAAAATTATAGTACCCAAATTCTAACCTGTGCAACTTAGCAAAGATATGAACGCATCTCCTTGTCAAGACTTCATATAGCTTATTTTTCCGTCTCTCCATGGCCTCTTTGGATTCAATGTCATATGATGTCACACTTCTCCAAATCATCTCTCCATCTGTGCTGGGGTTGATGTAGTCTTCCCTTCACCCAATGATCTTATATATATTATCAATAATAAATCTGTGCACATATTCATCCACCATTTCATTGTATTTGTCCCCTTCATAAGGATCTAGAGGGTTGACCACACATAGAGCATTTGTCTCAAATGGCATTTTAATCTTCTTCAAGTTCAACACTGCATTGTTATCAAAAGCCCAGTCAGTTCCAATAAATGCAGGGTATGCGTCAAATTCATCCATAATTTCTATGAACTCAAAGTCATCCTTTGTCTTTACCCCTTCTACATTCACTTTTACTTGCTCCAGTCAGCATATAGGATAAATCCTATAGTGATTTTCCAAACGTAGCTAGATAGGAGACTAGACCAAAGTTGGTTTTCCCATCAACTCTAAAGACTTATTTGCTATAATATTCATGTTGGATTCCAAATCCAACATGACTCGTTCCGTGTCATAACCACAAATCTTTGTTGTAATCTTGAACTTGTGCCCTGTTCCCTTATTCATGCTAATCTGACATAGCTCCCTTTCTGGGAGGGGAGATGATATAGTACTGTTAGCGATATTTCTTGTAAGGGGCTCAGAATGTAAAGAATGGGTTAAAAACCCACTTGTCCTAAGTTTGGGATGCAAATGCGCCCATGTTTAAATGAACATCAAATCTGGACGGCAAAGATTGCAACACCCGGATCAACGACGCAGATGGGATTCCGAAGCCCCCCCGCCTTTATACCTTTAAGCGGAGGGGGGGGGTCCGGAATTCGAGGCGCACCTCTTCAACGGTCAAGATCAAAGCGCTCGGATCAACGGCATGCGAGGTGATTCCGGACCCCCCCACCTTTCTACCTTTAAGTGGAGGGGGGGGGGTCCGGAATCGAAGGAGCATCTCTCCGATGGCTGCAGTTCAAGCGCCCGGATCAAAGACACACAAGCAACCTGGGCTTCCTTTGTCATTCTGAGATTAACTAACGTGGGCCCTTGTCCTGTCATGTCATCTTTCGTGCCACCTGTTCTCTTCCCGACAGAGCGATGAGGCTCGCGCCCTTTTCCCTTTCCTCATCCTCCGACATCTATCACTCCCCCCTCTCCTAGTCCGTATGATCCTTTTCCCATCTCACCATCCACCTATTATCTTCCGCCACATGTATTTCCCTTCCGCCTCTCTTACACCTCATCGCTTCTTACTTTCCCCTCGCGGTTTTGGCCCCATCACTCCGTTGTTGTGCCCCATATTTCACGCTGGCCTCCACGTCTATGCACCATATCGCTCAACTAATCCAGGTGGCAGCGCAAGAGGGTCTTCCACATCGCAGAAGTACCGAGTTGGTCGGGCCGTCCTCAATCCCGACGAAGCAGTTATTGAAGCAGTTGGTGGTGGTTAGACATCGCCTCCGCCATAATGGGAAATCCCGGCAATGAATTAAAGGCATGTCGATTCGCCGCTAGAACTGTCAGGAGTTGGATTGCATCTGACATAAGTTGCATGATCTTTCAGATGTTGATTGTCAGAAGCCATGCAGATGCAAATATTTCAATGCAGTGTCTTGATTCCGCTGTTGTTGTTATTCTGAGTATATGAAGGCATTTTCTCCATTTTTGTATCTATCGATGGTAGAGCTAAGCTCCCGACTGTAAAGTTTCAGCAAACATTCTGGTTCTCTGGGTTGTGTATCCGTGTTTGAGATTTCTTGTTTTATGACAAACAGTTCTCCTTTTTCCATCTATGTTTTCATCTTATGCCAGAGAGTTCATGATCGAATGCTTCGCATGGATTAGTACAGTATGTTACGATAAATGATTTGTTGTCGCATTACTGTTTTCTCTGGTTTCCTGCATTTGGGTGTAAGAGGATCTTGCATCTTGATTCTTTCTCTCAGAGTCTATTAGAAACCTGTTGTTTATGACAATTCTCTGCACTTTTCTCAAATAAGTCTTCCCCCTACTCACCCTTATTACAACTTGTTGTTTGAAGTTTATCTAAGACCTCACTCGCCCATGCACGCCTAGCCTAGTTTCTGAGTTGAGACGATATTGTCCTGAGTTTTCTTCCATTCGATCGCCCCTTATAAAAAAATCGTGACATTAAACTAATGGGTGTCTTGCTCTGCTCCTGCAAGCAATCTAGGAGTGACTTCTGACGCTAACATTTCTGGCGCCGTTTCCGGGGACGAAGTTGAATATTTTCCCCAGATTTGAATGACAAAGATCAACTAATTCTGAAGGTGCATCAGATATCAGAACTTGAAGATTGCTACTGTGCACCTGGCGACTCCATTGTGACGAATCCACTGGGGATACCCTTCTCTATCAATTGTGGCTTTCAGAGGCAGACACGCGAGGTCTAATCCACACTTGCCTTTAGCTACACCAGAAGCTGACTCGGAGGCGATGCGCAGAAAGGGAAAGAGCTCTGTAAAAGAATTTTCCATCGCCGAAACAGGTAAGACGCCATCCCCTTCTGTGAGAACTCCATTTTCGTATTCTCAGCCTCCTAGTCATCCTTCCTCTGAGGTTTCCCGTTTTCTGAATTTCGGGAGTGTTCCTGCTGATTTTTCTCCTCCTGGTCTGGTATCAGAAAGAGATATCCTTATCACTCCCCCCTCCCTGGAAGTTGTGCCTCAACACAGACCTCAAGCCTCTGAAGGTTTCACCACCCCTCCTCCTGTTGTTATTGTTGTTGGAGGAAGGGAGCTTTGCGTGCCTCCGAGTATAACAACCCATTCTCCGAATTCACCGCATTCCCCCCTCCACTCTGTAAGCTTGACTCCTGTCTCTCCATTTCAAATCTCCCCACCCTCTAGTCCTCCCACACCCAATGTTCCTATGGCTGGTGCTAATCCCCCTCTAAATAGAATGGAAGCCATAGTTGCTACTAGATATGCTCCCTTAATCCTACCCCATCCTATGAATCCTCTCCCTGCTGGAGACTATTTGAAATACATGCCCAAGTTCACTGGGGAAGGAGACATAACTGTTGAAGAGCACCTATATGCCTTTTACAGTTATGCAGACAACTTGAATATCGAGAATGAATATGTCTGGATGAGAGTTTTTGTCCAGAGCCTGGATGGAGAGGTAAGGAAATGGTTCAGAGGATTGGCCCCTGGATCTATTGCTGGCATTGAAGCCTTGGATAACATTTTCCTGAGGCAGTGGGGAGACAGAAAATATTTCATGTATTACATGACAG
>SNQJ01S0107688.1:2471-29597 GCA_010110895.2 Picea sitchensis | reverse complement strand
GGCAGTTTGATGTATGCAATGGTTTGTACTAGACCAGACATTGCACATGCAGTGGGATTTTTGAGCAGGTATATGTCAAAACCAGGGAAGGAGCATTGGACAACAGTAAAGAAGGTATTCAGGTATTTGTGTGGCACTACCAATTATGGATTGTGCTACCAAGGAAGACTAGGATTGGACAGAGTGGTGGAAATACATGGGTTTGTTGATGCAGACTGGGCTGGAGATCTAGATCGTAGAAGATCCACAAGTGGGTATGTGTTTAACCTATTTGGAGGACTATTTGGAGGAGCAATCAGTTGGATGAGAAAAAGACAGGATGTAGTGGCACTCTCAACTACAGAAGTTGAATACATGGCAGCCACTCATGCAAGAAAGGAAACAATATGGTTACAAACATTGTATTAATGTATTGGGTTGGTACAAAAAGCAGTGAGATTAGAGTGTGATAGTCAGAGTGCAATATTCCTAGCAAAGAACCATGATTATCATTCAAATACAAAGCATATTGATGTTCAGTATCCCGGATTAAGGGATTAGGGTTTTGGTAGCTACATAATACCTAAAATGTTGTATATATTGTATGGTGAATGGTGAAATTAATACAATGAAGATTTGAAAGGTGAAGCACCAAGGAAGGTTAGTTTTTTCATGGTTAAGGGTTTCTAGCATAAATCTCTATGTACTATGTGTATGAGCCATTGATTAATTTATGTTTTGCTTAATAATATGTATGCATTGCCTTACTTTACAGGTTTAAAACTTACATCTCTCTTGTGCAAATGATTTTTGGTGATCCCTCTTGGTGAATTTTTTATCTAAAGTGGTGTGCACCTCTTAGAGACTTCTTTTATTTCTTATGGATGGACATTTGTTGGTAAAATAGGGTTTGGTCTTTGCTATTGTGGAATTGGTAAGGAAATTTCCACATGTGTTGGTGTTTTCTACTAGTTTCATTGATATTATTTTCTTAAACCCTTGGTGGAGTATAAGAGGATACACCCTCCACCAAGGTTCATGTTATTTGCAATTTGATAAGTCAATTTTTGCAAGGTTTCTAGGAGGAGTACAAGGGTGTACACCCTCCTAGATTTACCTTAGTTTGATTTTCATTCCCTATGGAGTAAGAGGGTTTACACCCCTAGGTACGTTGTGGATCTGAATCATAATTTATAGAATCCATTCACCCAAATTTTAAAGGCACTAATATGAAGTTTGCATTGGAGAAATAAATTGTTTTCATTGGTGAACATGATTTAGAGATATATTGATCTTGTTTATGTTGGAATCTTTTATTGATCCTTTGAGGTTGCTAAGGCCTCTAGGGAATATTGGTTTGTTTAGTCTTCTTAGAGATATAAATCAATAAAATATATGGCCATTAGGGCTTCAATAAATTACTCTCTTCTTGATCATAACTCACATTTCAACTGTCAAAGGTTCCTAATAAATTTCCCCTATAATCTACTAGCCTCATCACACTTTTTGGGTGGTTTACTTGTTTGTTTTGTGGGTTGAAATTTTCTTCTATATAAACAGTTTTCTAGAACCATAAGGTTGATAAAATATCTCTACAATACTTATTTATAACAACCATAGTTTGTTGCTAAAGTCTTTTTCTTTCATACTTGGGTTATACTAGTGATTGGTAGCTTATCTCGTATCATTTACCTGACTTCGAATATTTAAAAATCATTTACTTGCTCACATATATATCTATTGATTGCTTCAAATACATACAACAAGATTAACCCCCTTTTCCACCCATACCCAACAACCTTCCCTCTCCCCTCACCTCCTCTCCTAAAACATTCATCCCCTCCACCTCCTCTACCACTCATCTTCACCCTCCCCTTTCGCATCACATTCCCCCTTACCCTCTTCCAAAACCTCACATTCTCTCCTCCTCTATAATTTCCCCTTCAAATTGCCTCACCTTCCCCCTTAGATCCTTCCTCTTTTCCTTCATGACCGCTAATTCCCTTCCCCTACCCATATACCCTTCTCCTTTTATTAAATCCTCCCCCTTTTCCCCTATCATCCCACCCCCCCATGCCCACCTCTCTTGGTCTCACCTATATCCTCTCTCTTCTCTTTCCTCACCCTTTCCCTCCCATTCCCATACACATTCCCTCCTTTACAAATTTTTCTCCCAACCCTTCAATGGATCTTCCATACTTTCCTTCATTCCGACTACTCCCCCTTCCCTACCCATCGACCCTTTTCCTCTTCTCACCTCCATATCCCAAAACATTCCCCCTTCCCCTCCCTTGGCTCCTCTCCTCCTCCCCATTCATCTTTCTACCTGCTACCCCTTGTCTCCTCCCTCATTTTCTTTATCGATCCTTCACCTCTTCTAGCCTCCTACTCATTTTCCACTCTCACCTATCATCCTCTCTTATCTATATCTCATTCACCTCCTCTCCTCTTCCCATTCTATCCTTTCTCTCCCTCCCCCTTTTCCTCTCCCTCCTTTCCTCAACATAAATTCCCATATTCATTGGGCCACTAATTCCCTTTTCCATTGGTCCCTTTTCTCTACCTTGAACACCCTCATGCCAAGGCCATATGCCACCCTTGGGAGAGAGAGAGAGAGAGAGGGGGGGGGGTGTTATTGGATTAATCGGTAAATGAGGACATAAACATATCTCCCTAGATCCACCTAGATCTAGAAGAAAACAAAACAAAATATGACACTTTCCCTAAGCTCTAATTATTGAGTTTACTGTTTAACAAGAGATAGACAAAATACCATTTAAATGTTGTTTCCTACTGCCATTTCCATCCTAGATCCACTCCAATGCTCCTGTGATATTGAATCTACAAGGGAGCACAAGACAACCAAAGTGAAAGAAATACAATGAACTCAACAAGAACCTATGTATGTGATCAAGTAATCATACAATGAACTCAACAAGAACCCATGTATGTGATCAAGGAAATACAATGAACTCAACAAGAACCTATGTATGTGATCAAGGAATCATACAATAAAACAAAACAAGTTTTATGGGAAAGAAACATATCACTGTATCATATTAAAATGAAAGTGGAGATTACAAACAATGCCTCAATGTCGCAATGTCCCCTCTCGATGACTCTTTGTGCCAACACACACACTTGCTCCAATCCTGAATAAAGAAGATCCACAATGACTTGATGAATTGAAATGAAGCTCTCAAGTATGAACTGAAGTAGAATTCCTCATCCAATTCAACCTTAGTCTTTTCCATGAGAGATCCCTCTTTATATAAAGTGAAAGAGAGATGGTTGGGGAGATTAGGATGATCCCACCAAATCAAAGAAGCAATTAAGATCCAAACCATTCAGAGGCCACCTCATCTTCTAGAAGATCCCCTTCTAGAACTTTCGTGAAACTTGACCTTTTCTTAGTCTTTTGACATCGTAGAACCCTAGCTATAGAGCATCCTGCAGAGACATCACAGTCCAAATCCAGAGTAGGGGGCGATGATCAGGCATTGTAACATCCTGTGTATAGTGCAGCCTGCGATGACCTTTCTTAATAGGGTTTTTGAGAAGAGAAATCTAGTCACTTTACTCATGGAGAAATACTCTTTTTATCTTTTCATGGGAACATGAACACATGTTATTAGTGGATCACCGGGGTGACTAAAATAATGTGTAACAGAATTCCCCCCAAAGTGTGAAGTTGGAACTCGTGACAGCTAAAATACTTTGTAGAAACAAGGAGTACATCGATCGAGAACCTGCAAACAGTCAAGCATCAACATAATAATATACCATTGTCTGAGATAGGAATTCCCATACTCAGATTACAAAATGTCAATTGAATCATGGCCACTAAATATACATTGTGGATCCATGTCATTATGAATCGACATAGCCACCAGGAATACAATGTGGATCTATATGCTAAGAAGATTCAAATTTGGACATAACCACGAGACATACAAAGTGGATCTATGTGTCAATACAAATCATAAATACTCCATTGCAACCTGGATCAGAATGGTGTGATCTAGGGTCTTCATTTCCATCATCCCTAAGTACGAATCTAACCATGTGATTACAGGTGCTGAAGTCGAACATGGTATAAACCACTTGATTACCAATCAATGATGAGAACCGTTAACAAGTGTGAGGGAGATCACCATTGATGTCAATGACTCCCAAGGTACCCTAGTACAATCCAACGAATGTGAATAAATGAGTTGAAGTCAAACACTCGATGAAATCTCCCAATCAGGGGTCAATGATGTGAACCCACTGTTGGAAGTGAAGAGACCTGCCATTGAGGAATGCAGGCTCCAATTGCTAAATGATTTCTAACCCTTGTTCGTGGATAATGAGTTGAAGTTGCTAGGAAAAGACTCATCACAGGAGGGCCTTAATGTATCCCCCAATAATGACATGAAATAAGTAACATATTTGAAGTATATCAGAGATGTGAAGTGATTTGAAACTGACTCGGGGAAGGCCGACATGGTAGAAAATTTATAACTACAGATGGCCGACTCAATATAAGACTTATTAAGGTTGGAATTATCTTGAACATATGAATTACATGACAATAGTCTTGGCAACATTGACTCAAGGAGGACCCGACATATGGAAATGCGGATGGTCAAACGAGAGACAAATGGATTTCCCAACCCGGATACAATGACGAAGGGGGGTATTGTTATCACATAAGGTTGTCAAGGGCCATAGGTGTGTGTCGATATACCCAAATATGTAGTCTTTCCATGTCTCTATCCTTTTCGAAGACCAAATCTTAAGTTTTCCCACCCTTCGTCTTGTAAATCGTTCTCTATTTTCCCTGTTTCATTTGTGTGCCCTAGTTTTCCATAAATATCTTACCCGAGTGAAATCTTGGCCCCAATGCCCTCCGTTTTTCTCCAAGGATGAGCACTCATCTCCTTTTTTAGTCATTGGTCTCCCTGTTTTCCCAGCCCACAACTAGTCGCCCAAATCCTTGTTCATGCAAGCCACAGCCATAGACACAAAGGGAAACATTCAAAGCAACCTATTTCGGTCTTAAAAAAAACAGGCAGTTGTAATCCTTCAGCAGCAGAGATTCCAGGAACAGTCCATATCAGTGGCCCATGGGCATACAAAATTCCAAATTTTCACAAAGTATAGCGCCAAAAAAAAAGTTATGAAGTCCCCAAAGTCCCGAAGTGAATATGGACCATCCGTCAGTAGGGACACACGACAACCAATCTCTCACATCGAGATTTTTCCTCCGAGAAACTCTTAATGTTTCACATTCAAAAGCGTCAAAGTCCCGAAGTAGATCTCGGCCATCCGAATCCAAACTTCCACGCATCATCATATCTTTCACTCCAGGAGTTTTACTTCGGGAGTTTTGAAATGAGAAACACGCCAAATCCCTAAAGAGCCGAAGCCCGAAGCCCTGAAATGACAAAGTCCCGAAGTAAATCTAGACCATCCATCAGTGGGGACATGTGGAAAAGATCTGCGAGGTTCATGGGAAAGATAAGTTTGAATTTGATTTTCCCGGAGCCCGGAGTCCCAAATTGGATCTTGGTCGTCCAAATCCAGAATGCCACGCGTCATCAAATCTGTCATTTCAAGAGTTTTAATTCGAGAGTTTTAAAATGAGAAAATCACCTAAGTCTCAAAGGCCAGAAGTCCCGAAGACCCGAAGACCTGAAGCGTCGAACTCCCGAAGACATGAAGCGCAAAAGTCCCAAAGACCCAAAGCACACAATGCACTCTCATCAGGCATGATGCATGGCACTCTTTCCAGGTCATTTGGTCATGGCCATGTCACCCTCATTATCAGAACACATCAACATGAGTGACATCATATGGCGTCATCTAGACCACCCATCAGTGGGACATGTGGCATAAATCCATGAGCTCCAGCTAAAGGCCCGGAGTAATCCTCAGTCATTCGATTCATGAGGACATGAATCAGTATATCGATAGCTCTGGGTAAAAGATTTTGGGAGCCCAGGTTTGATATTTGATTCTCTCGAAGCCCAGAGACATGAAGGGATTTCATCCATCGATCTCTAGAGGGCCACGTGTCATCATATCCATGGCTCCGGGTAAAATCACTTGGAATCCCAGGTTTGATTTTCCCGTAGTCCGGAGACCCAAAAATCATCTCATCCATTGATCTTAGAGAGCCACATGTCATCAAATCCCTCGCTCCGAATATTTTTCTTGGAGAAAATAAATTTTGACTATTGAAAGGCCTGAATCGTGAAGCAAATATCGACCGTCGATTTGAAAAGGGAAGATCTGATCCATCAATCTAAAAGGTGTCAGAGTTGGGCCATTGATCAAGAAGCCTGATCTCATATCACAAGATCAATGGTTGCGCTCCATTGCAGGGTCAGAAGGTGCACACGTTTTAAAATTTCAAGGGTTGGTCGAAATCAGAACCATGGTTTTTAGAAAGGGATGCGTGGCTGTTCATGGTGAATTATGGGGACAAAAGAAGTTTTATTTCAAACAACCCTTGGTCGCACCCACAATCACGTGATTGCATAGGGTCATGGCCCTAGGTCACATTGAATAAGGAGTAGGGGAACATGAGCTATCCCCCAAGCCCTGGAGAGACAAATGTGTGGTAGCCATTAGCACAGAAAGGTGGCACCCTTATGGTCTTGGCACGTGGCCACTCCCTGAGCATTAACTCTTGTTCAATCTCTGAGGAAAGGTAGTTAATGAAAGTAGAGTTGGTGGTTGAAACCTCAGCTCACTCCATAAATGGAAGGCATGGAAGGCCCGATCGTGGGGACTGAACTGCTAGCCCATGGTACCCCTGTGGGTAGATTTTCCTGCAAAACCATGTTGATATGAGCTTGTGTCTGACAGAGGGGTTCATGTTCAATTTGACAGAAGAATTCGCAGACACAAAGATTTGATTATAATGACTAGGTCACACTCTTGGTAGTGGCGTATTGTTCTGAGTATAAATAGATAGTTTTAATATTTTGTTAAGGTTCTCAACTGGTTGAGCAGAGCTCCCTATTTTGTAATGTTTTGATGTCAGAACTGTTCTCTGGTTACATAAAAAATTTGAGAATTTCATGTTAATAGATGTCAACTTCTTTTCATCTCTCTGTAAAAATCTTGCTAAAACACTTGGGCATGGAGGATCCAGTCGAGGGTTGTTATGTTGTTGTAATCTAGGTTTGATTATAGTGGTATCATGACTAGTTTTAGTCAACTCCCTTGTGACTGGTTTTTTTTGGACATATTTCAGTGTCTGAAGCTTGAGCTCAAGAGTGATCTTGAGTCTGAGTTTTTCTTCTCCAAGCTTCTTGAAAGCCTGATGCTCATAGCATTCTTGTTCACCTTTCTCACTAAGTATTCCCTCTGCTCACACTTAAACTCAATTCACTGATTGAAGTTAATGTGGCCCTCACTTCCCTATGCATTTCTTGTCCATTTCCGTGTTGAACATCATTCATATATTGAGTTTTTTCCATTGACCTCCACTCATCTAAAACCAACATCCACCAAAAACTCTGATGGGTACTGGGATTATCCTCCCACAATCTGAGGTTGACTCTTAATGCTAACATTCTTGGCATCATTTCCGGGGAACAAATTGAAGACATTTCCTTGGGTATGAATGACAAAGAAATTCTAATTCTGAAGGTGCATCCAAAATCAGTACCTTGAAGATTGCAACTTGCACCTGGTGACTCCACTATTTCAGTTGTGTCTCCTAAAAGTAGAGACACGAGGTCTACTTCATAGCTTCCTCTAGCTACACCTGAAGTTGACCCACAGAAGATTATCAAGAAAGGAAAGTTTTCTCGAGAAGGATTTAGCTACTGTCCCAGATTGAAAAGCTCCCTGGGAGAACGATAATGACCTGATCTAGTCTTTGATGGTGAACAAAGACTAGACACTTTCAGACTGCATATCATTCACCTAGCGACTCCATGTTTAAATAATCTAGTGGCGACTCCCCAGTTTTAAGAATTCGTATTTTTAGATGGAAGCCATTTTGGCTTGCAGGTTTGCTTCTTTTAATTTCTCTTTTGTTCATGGTTTTCTAAATATTGTTCCTACTATCGATGACTGGGTGATTTTTTGCCCATATTTAGAGAACATGAAGATGACAACCCTTCCGAGCATCTCCGTGAGTTTCATGAAATCTTCCATAAGTGGGAGATACATCATGAGGATGTATTATTGAATATGTTCATGTTCTCATTAGTGGGAGATGCTCATGAGTGGTATCACTCCTTGTCCCCTGCTAGCGTCTCCTCCCTGGAATAGTTTCATGCAACTTTCAATGCTCACTATCAAAGGTATTATTCCTCTGAGCTAATCTATCATAGATTTTGCGAGGAGTATAGAGGTGGTGTTTGGGACATCGTTTATTCTTGTGAAAGCTATGAGGATGAGGGACATCCCTCAAAGGAGCTGATATAATCACTTTCTGCAAGTATAGAGGAATTGGAGGCAGATTTTTCTCACCACTCTTACAAATAAAATGAAGAGGATATTCCAGTCCTGGAAACATAGTTTCTTTACAACCTTTCTTATGATGAAGAAGTGATGTTGGATACTGACCAAGAACAAACAACTTTTGATAGATATCCCAGTGAAGATGACGAAGAGCATAGCCTCTCCTGGTTCATGTTTATGGTGATTGTGAATCTAATCTTGGGGAGAGCCATGAAGGAGAAAAGGGGGAGCCACATCTCTTGGATATCTTGGCTCTGAGATTTGCCCCTTTCAATTTCTTATCCATAGCTAGTTATCCACATCCAGTGCCAGATAGAGATGAATGGGATGACTATATTCCGAGATTCAGAGGAAGAAAGCATGACAATCCCGGTAAGCACTTATTAAAATTTCATGTATGCATGCTCGAGAACGAATTATTTCACAAGGATGTCTGGATCAAGATGTTTGGATTTTATTTAGAGGAAGATGCTATTGATTGGTGTCTATCTCTCCCTGCTACTAGTATCCATTCTTTGGAGGATTTTCACGATATTTTAAATTCATATTATGAGAATATTTACTTGGCTCATCTTATTTTTTATGTATGTTGCAAAAATTTGCCACTCCACATTCTGCAGATAATAGAGTGTTCCTCGTGTGATGAGTCTGGTAAATATATGATTGAGAGAGAAAGCGAGGATAAAAATAAAAGAGTTTTGTGTTCACCTACCCCTGAAGAGTATTCAGAAGCAGAAAGCATAGGCTACCAATCTTCTTATGAAAGAGAAATATCCTACCAAGAGAAGCATGATAGAGAGAAAGAGACATCCATGGATACACATGAAGAGACTTGTTGCTCTCATCTAGCAGATGTTTTCAGAGAAGACAAAGGAAAAATGGAGGAACTAGAGGTGCATTTCATCTCCTCTCTTAAACCTGTAAATGATAAAATATCACCTCGGATCAGCCGACCCGCATCAATCCTCTACCCACCTGTACACTCTGAGACAATGAGTGAGAAACAATGAAGTACAGGAGGTAATTTATTACCAGTCTAGATTTCCTGATTATAAATTTTGTGACCCAGTGGGGTTGTAAATGGAGCTGTTTTTCCAAAAGCATTGGAGCTTGTAAAATTATTCATGTTATCGTCATTTGGAGGTAATCCCAATTTTTCCATACATTTTTTCTTTGTGTTGTCATACTTCCCTTACCTTTTATGGATTATTTGCAGAAAAGAGAAGAATTTTATTACAGAACAGTCTGGGTGGCTATGGTGGAAGTTTGATTTCACCTAGAACTTTGTAAAGATCAGTTAGTCTAGGAGTGTACATAAATAAGTTCCTTTTGGAGCCCATGTGTTCATTTTCATTTTTTAGTAGAGTAGTGTACATATTTCCCTATTTTGTTCGGTGAAAGTTTTGAGCTAGACTCCATAGCCCAACAACTAAGGCATTGAAATTGCACGTTTTTGGTAGCTCGTAGAGAGCATGCCATCCCTTGTGGAGCCAAATGTTATCACATAAGGTTGTTAAGGGCCATAGGTGTGTGTCAATATACTTGAATATGTATTCTTGCCCTATGTCTATCCTTTTCGAAGACCAAATCTTAAGTTTTCCCCCCCTAAGGCTTGTAAATCGTTCTTTGTTTGCCCTGGTTTTCCTTAAATATCTTACTCGAGTGAAATATTGGCCCCAAGCCCCTCCATTTTTCTCCAAGGATGAGCACTCATCTCCTTTTTCAGTCACTGGTCTCCCTATTTTTCCAACCCACAGCCAGTTGCACAAATACTTGTTCACACAGGCCGCAACCATACACACAAAGGGAGACATTCAAAGCAACCCATTTTGGGCTTAAAAGCAGTAGGCAATTGTAATCTTCAACAACGAAGATTCTAGGAACAGTACAGATCAATGGCCCATGAGCATCTGGAAGTCCAAAGTTGTGCAAAGTATAGTGCGAAAGAAAAATTTCCGAAGTCTCCAAAGTCTCGAAGTGAATCCAGACCATCCATCAGCAGGGACACGTGACAGGCAATCTCTCAGTTCGAGAGTTTTCCTCTGAGAAAATATTCATGTTTCACATTCAAAAGTGTCAAAGTCTTGAAGGCCCGAAGTCCTGAAGTAGATCTCGACCATTTGAATCCAGACTGCCACGTGTCATCAGATCTGTCACTCCAGGTGTTTTACTTCAGGAGTTTTGAAATGAGAAACGCACCAAATTCCCGAAGATCCGAATATCGAAGAGTCGAAGCCCGAAGCCTCGAAATTACAAAGGCCCGAAGTAAATCTGGACCTCCATTAGTGGGGACACGCGGAAAAGATCCGCGAGCTTCATGGGAAACATAAGTTTGAAATTTGATTTTCCCAGAGCCCGAAGTCCCAAAGTGGATCTCGACCATCCAAATCCATAATTCCATGCATTATCAGATCTTTTACTCCTGGAGTTTTACTTCGGGAGTTTTAAAATGAGAAAATCACCTAAGTCCTAAAGACCTGAAGTGTTGAAGTCCCAAATACTTGAAGTGTCGAAGTCCCACTGACCCGAAGCACGTGACGCACTCTCATTAGGCATGATGCGTGGCACTATTTCCAGGTCATTCGGTTGTGGCCATGTCACCCTCCTTATCATGAAACATCAACATACATGACATCATATGACATCATTTGGACCACCTATGAGCGAGAAATGTGGCATAAATCCATGAGCTCTGGATAAATGCCCGAAGTAATCCTCAGTCGTTCGATTCATGAGGACATGTGTCAGTATATCGCCAGCTCTAGCTAAAAGATTTTGGGAGCCTAGGTTTGATATTTGATTATCCCGAAGCCTAGAGACATGAAGGGATTTCATCCGTCGATCTCTAGAGGGCCATGCGTCATCAAATCCATGGCTCTGGGTAAAAGCACTTGGAAGCCCATGTTTGAGATTTGATTTTCCTAGAGTTCGGAGACCCAAAAAGCGTCTCAGCCATTGATCTCAGGGAGCCATGCTTCATCATATCCTTAGCTCCAGAGAATTTTCTTGGAGAAAATAAAGTTTGACTATTGAAAGGCCTGAAGCCTGAATCGCGAAGCAGATCTCAGCCGTTGATTTGAAAAGGGAAGATCCGATCCATCAATCTAAAATGTACCAGAGTTGGATCGTTGATCATGAAGCCTCATATCATATCAAAAAATCAATGGTCACGCTCCATTTTGGGTTCGGAAGGTGCACATGTTTTAAAAATTCAAGGGAAGTCCGCAATTAGAACCATGGTTTTTAGAAAGGGATGCATGGCGGTTCATGGTGAATTGCGGGGACAAAAGCAGTTTTCTTTCAAACCACCCTTGGTTGTGCTCGTAATCGCACGATTGTGTAGGTTCATGGACCTAGGTCACATTGAAGAACGATCAAGGGAACAAGATCTATCACCCAAACCCAGGAGAGCCAAATGTGTGGCATCCATCAACACAGAAAAGTGGCACCCTTATGGTCTTGGCATGTGGCCGCTCCCTGAGCATTAACTCTCATTCAGTCTCTGAGGAAAGGAAGTTAATGAAAGTAGAGTTGGTTGTTGAAACCTCGACTCATTCCATAAATGGAAGGCATGGAAGAACCACCCATGGGGACTGAACCATCATCCCACAGTACCCCTGTGGATAGATTTTCTTGCAAAACCCATGTCGATCTCAGCTCGCATCTGACAGAGGAGTGCACGTTTAGTTTGACAGAAGAAATCGTCGACACAAAGATTTTATTGTAGTGACTAGGTCACACTCTTGGTAGTGTCATATTGTTATAAGTATAAATAGATAGTTTTAATATTTTGTTAAGGTTGTCAACTCGTTGAGCAGAGATCCCTATTTTGTAATGTTTTGATTCCAGAACTGTTCTCTGGTTATGTACCAAATTTGAGACTTTCATGTTAATAGAAGTCAGTTTATTTTTATCTCTCTGTAAAATATGTGCTAAAACACTTGAGCATGTAGGATCCAGTCGATGGTTGTTATGCTGTTGTAATGTATGTTTGATTACAGTGGTATCATGACTAGTTTTAGTCAGCTCCCTTGTTATGTTTTTCCCTCTTACATTGAATGTCTTGGGAATGGAGGATCCATTCGAGTTGTTGTAGTTCCATTGTGATGTAGGTTTGATCATCGTGTTGTTGTGACTGTGTTGTTTGGACATATTTCAATGCCTGAAGCTTGAGCTCAAGAGTGATATTGAGTCTGATTTTTTCTTCTCCAGGCTGCTTGAAAGCCTGATGCTCATAGTAGTCTTGTTCACCTTTCTCACTAATTATTCCATCTTCTCACACTTAAACTCAATTCACTTACTGAAGTTAATGTGGCCCTTACTTCCCTATGCATTTCTTGTCCAGTTCTGTGTTGAACATCATTCATATATTGAGTTTTGTCCAATCACCTCCACTCATATAAAACGAACATCCACCAAAAAAATTGATGGGTACTGGGCTTATCCTCCCGCAATCTGAGGGTGACTCTTAGTGCTAACAAGTGTCATGTTCAAGAGTGACCATTACTGCCACTAACACAAATGCAGAGACACATTTCTTTCCCAATTTCCCCCCACCATTTATGGTGAGTACCTCTTTATTTTTATGCAAGCTCGAGGAGGATAACATATACCTATTGATGTAAGATCCTCCTTCGGATGAGTCCCTCGGAGTATGTTTAACGAACCCTAAGAAGGAGTGTTCCGGTCCTATATGGGTCTTTCGATGTTTGTTTAACAAGTCCAAAGAGAGAAAACTCAGGGGTTTTTCATGTTTAGGGAGTCTGAAAAACACTTAAAGAGAACTCCATCATGTACTTTTTTGCAAATTAATCCAATGAGACCGAAAAAGTGACAACCTACCACTCATCATATGTTTTCTTCAAATACTTTTATGAGTGTGAAAAGAACAAGGTCGCTCGATAATATTTTCGTTTTTATGGAGCATGAAAAGAGCTTAAAGGATACTCCATAGGTTTCGTTTTTCATTTTACCATTACGAGTTCAAAAAAATGACAAAAGACTACTCGATTGCATTCTCATGGTTTCACAAGTGTGAGAAAGAATCAAGACTTGCTTAGAGTTTTTCCTGAAAAACCCTAAAAGGACATGTGACAAATGTACAAAAACAAACCAAAAAGCGGATCCTTGTTTCAATGTTTCACTCCTAGAATTTTTATCTACAAAAATCAACCACTTGTAAAGTTGTTAGGAATTTTAGGGTTTAGATGAAACATAAAAAATAATATTAAATACAAGTAAAAATGTGAAAAAATCAAGAAAAATCGGTAAAAACCTCATTTCACTATTTCATTTGTCATTTCACCCAAACCTTGCTCCAAATCCATTTTTTACCTCAATTTTCAACTGCGGATTGCAGAGGGCACAACTGATCATTCGACGAACCGTCTCCATAGAATAGGTAATCTTCATCTCCTCAATCTTTCCATGGATTAAAATTTGTTTTTCATTGGTTAAAAAATAGACTTGTGATTTAATTTTTGGGGGTACCTATGCACGGAGGTCATCACAAGTGCCCTATATCGAGCCCTAGGACGATCTAGGGTCATCGCATGCGGTCCTATAGCCAACCCACGACAACTCCGCACTTTGTAGATGCCCATGCCTGCGATGTGCGCAGTTCAAAAAGTTTTTAAAGATGCATTTTCCAATAAGAAATCTCTAGGGAAGAAGATAATGATGCTAATATCTCTTTATGGTTCCATTGCAGGTTTTCCACTGTCAAAATGTTGGAATGGCATGAGAGAGAGAACGAGGAGGAATACTACTTTTCCAGGAATGACCCAGGAATGGTAATGGTCCTCCAGTAGTGTGGGTTGTTGAAGTTCTTCAAAATCCATGGTAAGAGGTCCCAACTGAGATTACTCAAGTACCTAGTTCACACGTGGGATGTGAACGAGCAAGCGTTTCATGTGGGTTCTCACACTCTTAAAATAGATATCGAGGATATCTCCTTCTTAACTGGGCTATCTCATCGTGGGTCCCGAGCAACACTTACAGGTAGCAAGGGTGGCGACGAGCCTATGAACCACTATATCAGTGAGGATTGTGTGTCAGGTACCCAAAATCATAGCAGTAAAATCGCTATAAGAGATGTCTGAGACTTTCCTCTACGGACCATCCTCTATACTATCACACACATGGACCATCCTCTATACCATCACATGCATGGCAGGGAGTGCAACTCCCCATATGGCTCTTCAGAGATATTTTCAGTATGCACTAGAGTGTATGGAACCTCGAGTTTTTAACTGGTGTGAAGGGGTTCTCAAGAGTATGAAAAAACAACTGACCAAGTGTAGGAGTGGTGAATTGAAACATTTCGGATACAGGTCGATTTTGGTATCCATATTCCTAGAGAGGGTACCAGTTTTTTTCTTATAGGTAGAATGGGGTATACCTGCCCCACATGACCCGAGAATGAAGAGGTGGGTCGACCTCATGGAACAACATGCAGCTGGTCCCATCATTAGGTATAACGATGTCTTATTTGATTGGTTGAGAACTCAAATGCTCATGGTCGATGACTATGCATACGTCGGGATAGACTTCTGAGAATATCCGGACCTAGCTCTTCTTGAAGGTTCCCAATGGGAGGACATAGGTAAGAAGGACATTTCATTTATATGATTTTTTATTTTATTTTTAATAATATAAAATGTGTTTTATGTTGTTTATCCGATGACTAATCAAATGCTCTTTGATGATGAAGATGTCGGACCTTATCGTCCTCCGGGTTCATCCCCTATCTAGAGGCAAGGGAAGAGAGGTGACATAGCAGGAGTAGTTGTTGCTAACTTTGATATCCTAGAACAAAAAATGGAGGGACTCACAATGAACATCTCAGATGCCTCTATTGATGATATCCCGAGGCATTACTAGTGCCACACAATGGGCGTGTTTGCTTCCATCGATCGACTGCTCCATAGAGTAGCACGAGAAGTTGCATGTTATAGTGAGAAACATTCTTGATGATCTATTGTATATGAATCCATGTGATTCACATTTTTGATATTTTGGTCTTCGGACAAAAACACTTTTTTGTAAACTTTTATCGTTATATATATATGAGGCTTCTACCGGCTTACTTATTGTATATACAAAGTGTGATTGGATTTTATAAATGTCTCAAATGTATATCTAATACATAATTAGCCAACGCATTTGTTAATGTATTTATACATCTAGGAATGTGTTGATATTCAATGTAATCAAAATAACGCTCCAGGAGGCGAATTCGTAAATATACCCTTAACAATGTAGGACTTCGAATGGAGTAAACATTACTCAACTGTAGGAATACTGAATGAAAATTTAGGCGTACAATAAGATGACGGATTCTAAGTGAAACAACTTCGGTCAATAATTCGATGACAACACTATATTCTACAATATTTAGTTGCACGACCAAGGAAAACACCATGTAGATTAATCAATTCATTCATAGGTGCATAGATTGCCTAAGCAACAGATGTTAAGTTCTGAGTACTGCAACTAGCGCCATCAATGAAGCCAATGTAGGGTAGCGAAGAAACCAACATATGGAAACCAAGAACAATGCAAGGTAAGAATTTAAAGGTTGAAACCAAACAACGAAAAATCACACAAGAGTATGATACACTAAAAGTACAAGCACTCATGCAAAAAATGATTTAAGCATAGTACTTCTTCAAGTAAAGCCCATTTCTGGGTTCACTCAAAGGAATTCCATCATAATCAACCAGTTCATAAGCTCCCTTCTCCAACACGCGTTTGAAAATGTAAGGACCCGACCACATGGGCTCAAATTTATCGGCCCCTAGCAAATCACGATTTTTCTCATAAAGAAGAACTCGATCACCTTCAGAAAAAACACGTGGCTTGAAATGCTTGTCATATTGGGATTTAACACGTTTCTTATGAGTTTCAATAACTAAGGCAACATCATGATGGGTTTATTCTAGTTGCATCAAATACAAAAGATGCTCCTCTTCAACAGAGGTGTTAGGGAGAATTTCAACGACTAGTTTTAAAGATGGTATATCACATTCAATCGGAAAATTTTCTTTGATACCATATACTAACTGGAAAGGTGTCAATCCCGTGGTAGACTTAATGAATGTCCAATATGCCCATAATGCTAAGAACAACATCGTGTGCCAATTTGTCTTATGAATTCCTATCATTCGTTGAAGCATAGTAATGAGAACCTTGTTGATTGCTTCAACCTGGCCATTGGCATGTGGATAATAGGGGGTTGATTTTTCATGGTGAAGACCCAACTTGTCAGTAAGTTTAGACATCATAAAATTTTGAAAATGACTATCGTGATTAGTAACGATGGCTTGGGGGACACCACATCTAGTAATGATATGATTGAATATGAACAATGTTGCAGTTTTCCTGGTGTTATCAATTGTAGGCATCACCTCGGCCCATTTAGTGAAATAATCTACATCTACAATGATGTATCCATGCCCCCCGGCCGAGTGAGGGTTACATGTCATGAAGTCAATGCCCCATTTGGTGAATGGACCAACGAAAACTACAGGGTGTAAGGGAGCAGGATGAGATCAGATCTTGTTGTTATAAGTTTGACAAGCATGGCATTTTTGGATGACAGTAATGCAATCCTTAAACAAAGAAGGCCAAAAATAACCAACGTGTAAGATATTTTGGGCAGTGGCATACCCAGACATATGACCGCCACATGCTCCAGAGTGACAGTCATTCAAATCTTTCTCAGCTTCATCGTAGGTGAGACATCGACAAAAAATGGAATCAATACCACGATGGTAAAGGGTATCACCAAGGATGATGTATTGACAATCTTGATACTGTATACGACGATGATCTGTACTAACAATATCAAGCCGAAAATTTTGAGTCTAGAGATATATGATGATATCTCCATACCATACATCATCAGAACTGATCAGAAAAATGGATTCGTTAGGTAAGGAATCCTTTGCCACATTTTTTGTCTCAGTGGAGGGAAGGTCACATATCAATTCGGAAAAAACCAAATATTTCTTGGACTTGGTGTGCTCAAACTCGAAGTCAAACTCCTAGAGAATCACTATCCATTTAGAGTAATTTCCCCCAAGAAATTTTCGAGTAAGGATATGTTGCATGGGGTTGCAATCGGAAATGGCAGTGGTTCTGCGTAATAAGATGTAGTGACAAAAATGTTGAACAACTTGAACAGTTGCCAAAGCCAGTTTCTCCACATGTAGATATTTGGTCTCGGTAGTCGCAAGACTCCAACTCAAATAGTATATCACAGGTTCGTCATGTGAATCATCCTCTTGGACTAAGACCATAGCAATGGTAGATTCTGAAGAAGCTAAGTAGAGGAAGTAATCTCGGCTATAGTCAGGTGGAAACAACAGTGGTGTACGGGTTAAGGTGAGTTTCAAAGATTCAAAGGCTTTGTTTGCAGTATCATCCCATACAAAATCATAACCTTTCTTGAGTAGCCAAGTGAATCCTTTCGCCAGTTCAACATAATTGGGAATGAAACGATGCAAAAATTTTGCCTTCCCTTGCAAACTTTGGAGCTAGCATAGTGTGGAAGGAGGAGGTAGATTAAGGATAGCCTCAATCTTCAAGGGGTCTACTCGAATCCCGTGTATCGACCCGATAAAACCAATAAGTAGTCCGGACTCCACACAAAAAACACATTTGTGTGGGCTCAAACGTATGCGATAATAACAACAATGTACGAAAATGGACCGTAAATGTGTTGGGTGATCTTGACGATGCATGGAATGCATCAACAGATCGTCAAGATAGGGTTCCACGATGTTCCTAATATGATGAAAATCGTAAGACATAACACATTGAATGATCACACCAACATTTTTGAGACCAAAGGGTAATTTTCGGTAGGCAAACGTTCCCTGAGGGTAGATAAAAGCAATTTTGTGTTGGTTCACGGGTAAACTATTAATTTTATTATAGTCGGAGAAACCATCCATCAAGGAGAATATTTCACTCCTGACACAGTTGTCAATGGTCTGGCCAACGAAAGGGGTCGGTTAATTGTCCTTAGGAAAAGCCTTATTTATGTCCCTATAATATACACAAATCCAGATGGTTCCTTGTTTCTTATTTACTGAAACAAGATTGGATACCTAATCAGTCAAAGCCACGAGATGTAGAAAGACAACTTTAAGAATTTTTTCAACTTCAAGCTTGATAGCAACAAATTTGTGTGGATGTACTGGGTGAATTCTATGCCGAATGGGTTTAGCATCTGGGTAAGTCTTAATATTGTGCACAACGACATCAAGATCAATACCTATCATTTCTTCATAACTACAGGCGAAGACGTCACCAAATTCTTGGAAAAGAGATTTATATGTGTGGACCTCACCAATAGAACATGAGGCTTTGATGTGAACATTCTCCACAACTTCGGTTTTAATCAATATGTCAAGAGGAATGGTAGGCGAAATGTTACTCAAGTTCCCTTCGTATAAGACATCATGTGTTGACTCAGGAACTGAAGAAATAATGACAATGGTCGGCGTAGTCGAAATCTGTTGGTAACTCTCTATGGTATCATGTTCTAGGAAGAGAATAGAATGATGATGTCCATCGTCCCATGAGGTGTCTTCTATATACATGACTTACATGATCATCTCATCAGTAGGAAAGATCACATGGAATGGATCAGGAGATGAATCACAGAGAGAGGGAGGAGAGGGGGTTGCCGATTGAATAGCTTGATAAGCTGATTCCACTGGGATTAAAGGAAACTTGTCAAAATAACGAAGACAATCACCAGGTTTGAGTACTATCCATGGGTAATATGAATCAAGGGTTTCATGAACAATGGTTGAGATCATGTTAATCGAAGTGACAAAAGGAGGAGAAATATCAGGTGGTGGGATTGGAAATGTATCCATCAAGGTTGAATATTTTAAAAGACCCACACTGATATTCTTGTAACTGGGAGGTGTCTTCAAGATAAAAGGAACGTTTATAGTATGAGAATAAGAATTAAATAAGGCCAGTTGGTCAACATTAACGACCTTTCCTTGGTGGGGGAAACGTATCACACGGAAAAGGGTAGACACAAGTGCATGCATGGAATCAATCCAGCTACGACCAATTATAAGGTTATAATCAAGAGGTGCATCAAAGACCTCAACCTCGACATTGATTGATTTACCTTCCAACGTAATAGACAACGAGGGAAGAACACCGTAAGGCTTAAAAATTGTACCATTGAAAGCCTTAAGGGTATTGTGTGACTCGGTAAGGGCGTGAGAGCCAATAGCTTTCCAACACGTAATGTACATAATGCAAGTCAAGGCTCCTTCATCAATAATGGTCCTACAGATATTCTTGTTTTCAACAACAACTTGGATCTGAAACGCTAACTGAGGAGGAAGCCTTGGAATGTGATCTTCCAAGTCAAATATTATCAAATTAGTATCTGTAGGATCAATTCCACCAATGGCCTTTAACAATGACTTCTGTTGAGTAGGAAAACTTCAAAGGACTTCGAGAGCTAAAATCGTAGAGGGTTCTTGTGAAAGGTCTTCTACAATACTATATTTTTGGGTAGCACGTGCATGAGGATTGAATGCAGACTTTCAAACAACGTGCTTGGGAGGAGGATGAAGAACTGTATCGAGACCCTGTCTTTTGATATGAAGATGAACATTTGGAGGTGAATTTGGGGGAGGAGGTTGAACCAACGAAGGTGGTATATCATCAACTTTCTCTTTCGATGAAGAGTAATATTTGGCTTGAGTTGCGAATGCAACTTTGTTCTTTTTAGAGTCACCAGTACACATAAGGACATAAGATGAGGTAGAAGGAGAAGATTGGTCATGAATGACCAGTTGGGCCTGTTGCTGAGAAGGGAAAGTTTGTGACAAAACGACAGGTGTAGGAGGCTTTCCAGTCCCTTGGAGGAACATAGTAACCTCAACATGTCATGGACAATATTTCGTGTAATGATCGTCACCACAAATAAGGCAAGGGTAATGAGGCTTACGTTTATCTTTCTCATCAGCAGGTTGCATTTTGGACTTCTCATATTGTGGATTATTATTTTTTTCCTCCTTATTCTTACCCTTCCCTTTCTTTTTATTTTGGTTTTTCCCGATAGGTGTGGATTGAATTGAACTAACTTCAGCAGTCTTACCGGAGGAAGGAGTAGGAGTAGGAGTATTTTTTACATTAGAATTATTAGATTTGGGATTGGTGTGACCGACGTGCGTAGACTAGGTCTCAACATGAAAGGTTCCAATCACACCATCAATAGCATGAGAATATGCCAGAGGTGTTGGGGTAGGATTTGTGGAAGGACGAGGAGTGTCAGGGATCAAATCGTAAAGTGTTCCCTTTTGCGAATAAGCAAGATCTAGATACTGAGAATGACTAATCGCCTTCTCTTCAGTGACAAAAACACCCATGGCGACATCATGAGCAATAGGTCCAATGAGTGATTTGTTAAACCACTCAGCCAATAGTTGATCAAGAAGAGGAACTTTGATTAAGTCTCTTCTCCTCCTCCAGTACTCATGGATGTGATCATAAATATGAGTGGAAGAAAATTGTTTAAACGAGCTCAAAATTTCAGTTCTTGTCTCGTATCAAATTGGCAACTAGAAATGTGTCAAAAATGTCATGGCTATGGTGTTAAAGTCATTAAAGAATCCTCGCGGTAACTCGATGTAACATTTTGTTGCCGAACCCATTAGAGTTCGTTGGAAAAGTCATAATCTTATGGAGTCATCCATCAAGGAGTTGGATGAACACCATAGATGAAAAGTCATAACATGATTATTTGGCTCTTCTCTTGCTCGATCATTAAATTTAGGAATGTTGGACGGTATCTTGGTCGGTATGACGAGCCAATAAGGAGAATGTAAAATAGGATCATTTATAATCCTAGACAAATTAGGTAAATCCAAAGTGGCTAGAAAAGGAAACGTCGATGCACTTGAGGAAACTGGTAGTTATGAGGGGGAAGCCCCATAGGTATACTAGTAGGACCATAAGCAGTCTGCAGATAATTAGACGGTCCTAAAATATTTGGTTGTGGAGGAGTTTCAGGTAGATAGCCTATAGGGTTGGGTTGATTAGGTATGTTCCCTTGGAAAGTAACATTGTTTTGACCCCAAGTGGGATTCAAAGAACCTAGATATGGTTGACCGAGTTTAGGGGGTACAAAAGCATTGACTTGAGGATGTTTCCCCCCAGATGGTTGTAGATTTCCTTGGAAAGGAAGATTCCAAGATTGAGATTGTAACACATGTACGTTTTGTCCATAAACTGGGTTATGGACTCCAACCTGAGGTTTCCCCCCAAGTTGAGGTTGTCCCCCAAATTGAGGTTTCCCCCCATCTTGAGGTTGACCTCCAATAGGAATCTGGAAACCAGAAGTGATAGAATGATTGGTGCCTCCAACTGAATTGGAGCCACTAGGGCTAGGATGATGAGATCCTCCTAACAAAGGTGGAGGAGGAACGTAAGGCCCTCCGGAGAGAATCTGGGAAGGTGTAGGAACAAACTGACTCATAGCGTTATACCCAGGAGGGAAAAAAATTCCAAACCCTCCAGATGGATTCTGGGTAGGGATAGAAATGGAAGTATTTAGAGCNNNNCATTTCTGATAGAAAATGTGGTAGCCTATAGGGTCATAATAGAATGGGCCATCTAGAGAGGGAGAATCGAGTGAGAACCAACCAACAATTGGTTCAAAATGGCGGTGACACTACTGGTAGTACCAGTAAAATGGTCTAAAGGTATTGTATAGGTAAAAAACGTCTCAGGCACTTGCAATGAAATAGGTTGATCAAGACTCGCTCCTAGGTTTCCGTAAAGATCATGTAATGTCAAAGGGATGGAACTAGGATTAAAAGTTTCGGTAGTGTCAACCGAGGTCCTAAATGATTCACTTTGAGAAAGTGGATCCTCTACTCCAGATACTGTGTTAGGTCAAGTAGGTACTCCAGTACTCTCAACAACAACAATTTCTCCCGATGAATTCGTCTGGATAAAATGTGTGTCTTGTCTAATACTCAATAACAGATTTGGGGGAAGTCGAAAAGCCTCTAAGGAGTCTGAAACAATTCGAAATCCTTCAAAAGAGTGTGTGCTTCCAACCTCAGAAGATACTTCGTTATTGACTACTCCCTCAGGAGAGCCTTCTGGTGAGTTAGGAAGCAAAGGGAGATAACCTTCTAGATCTTTTGGGGGTATCCCTTACATCCTATGTGATTGACAAAGGTTGATGTTGGTTGAACCAAGTAAAGAATGAAAAAAATCTATGGACAACTAGAGTAAACAAACAATACTCACTAGTAAAATCTAGGAATCAAACCAAGCAAACAAACTTTATTATTTCGAAGTCACTAGTTGGTGATGAAATCCAACGTCATGAAATCAAGACAAGAAGGGGATGGGATAAATCATGTGAAAAAGTTATGTTGAGGACCTGCTTAATGTAATTACACCCTGGTGCAAGCTCCCACACATAATCATGGGTATACCCTCCAAGGAGCTCGAGTGAGTTTGTCCAACGTTGATTCTAGGTACCATGAAGACTTTCCCCTCCAAGTCACCTCATGTAAATACCCTAGAGATATAGGCTACTAAGGTTACCAACTACAACAATGATGCCTGGGGAAATAGTCGACAGTTTGATCCACATGCAAAGGCAGGGTATCTAGCCCAAAATCAACTCGAGAGGATCCCACACATAATCGTGGGTATACCTTCAAGTGACCCCCAATAATATGCACAATCTCTACACCAAGACCAACAAAGCACGATGAGTAACTCTGCAAGTCTTAATGCGACCTCGGGTTTGACCCTTGTGTGAGATGGGATTTCTAGACAAAGTGTAGCAATTGGATTTGAACTCTCCCTATCACAAGATACTATTGTGTGTTTTGATTCTTTGGAGAGTGTGCCTTAAAACCTATTCCAAAGCGTTATCCTAGCTAATGTTGGTGAAAAGAATCCCTAAAAAAAAAGTTACTAATAAATTTTAAATTTACGTTGTATTTTATAGGCTGTTGTTTACTCAAAAGGGAGATGGAAATGAAACCGATGATGTTGTGACCTTCACCCAATAAAATGAAAAAATATATGAATGTGCAATCTTTCAATTAAATGAACTCTAATTATAGTAGGGAGAAGGTATTATTTTGAAGTACAAAAATATATGAATTGCAATTTCTTAATTTCGAATGAACACAATTCCAAATAATCATGAACTACAAAAATTTCCAATTCTTCTCTTTAACAAATATTTCGAATGTAAAAATTCTCTTATGAAAGATTACTAAAAAGAACAAATGAATTCAATTCTTCCTTTTCAAAAAAAAATCAGAGATGTGATGACGAAAAGAAAATGTAATCCAAGAAAATCAAGACATTCTCAACACAATTCCCAAATCAAATTCGTAATATAGACAAAAATAAAAAAAAATAAGAAAAACTTTTGACATATGCAAGCAAAAAGTGTTTCTCAATCAACAAAAAATATGAAAAGTAAAACCAATACAAAACTTGAAACAAACCAAATACCCTTTGTCAAACAAGCACCCAGATCAAGATCCGAGATTACATCCTTGCGACAATGATCAAAATAAAAAACTTGCAAAATGCAAAGAAAGACCTTCAATCACTGAAAATCAATCAAAAGAAAGATTTAAACTCAGAGATCAATCAAACACGGGCATCAGAAGTTCACCCCAGGCCTCTTAGGAGAATCTGGGTGAAAAAATACAAATTGACTCACTCCAACAAATTCTACAGGAGTCGTCGTAGGTTGGGTATGGGACACAGTGCGATGAGCAAAGGTCGTCTCAGGATACTAGCGGAGCATAGTGCGATGTCATCGCACTGGATTGGTCAAGCAAGGTACGATGTCTGAGGGTCGTTGTAGGCTGCCAATATGGTGCAGTGCGACGATTTCTATAAATGAGGAAAAAATGGGAGAAAGACAAAAATCTAATTGAACTTCCAGACCCAGGGAGTCTAGATGGATCACCCAGAGACTCAGAGAGTGAATTTAATCAGAGGAAGGCATGATAAAATAAAATGGGACGCAAAAAATCAGAAGGAAGTCGTATCCCCAGTATGGTCGCTAATTTTGTTATTGGATTAATCGGTAAATGAAGACATAAACAAATCTCTCTAGATCAACCTAGATCTAGAAAAAAACAGAACAAAATAGGACGCTTTTCCTAAGCTATAATTATTGAGTTTACTATTTAACAAGAGATAGACAACATACTGCTTAAATGTCGTTTCCTCCTGCCATTGCCATCCTAGATCCACTCCGGTGCTCCTGTGATATTGAATCTGTAAGGGAACACAAGCCAACCAAAGTGAAAGCAATACAATGAAATCAACAAGAACTTATGTATGTGATCAAGAATTCATACATACATTAAAACAAAATAAGTTTTATGGGAAAGAAACATATCACTGTATAATATTAAAATTAAAGTGGAGATTACAACCAAAGCCTTGATGTCGCAATGTACCCTCTTGATGACTCTTTGTTCCAACACACACACTTTCTCCAATCCTGAATGAAGAAGGTCCACAATGACTTGATGAATTGAAATGAAGCTCTCAAGTATGAACTGAAGTAGAATTCCTCATCCAATTCTTAGCCTATTCAACCTTAGTCTTTTCCATGAGAGATCCCTCTTTATATAGAGTGAAAGAGAGATGGTTGAGGAGATTAGGATGATCCCACCAAATCAAAGAAGCAAGTAAGATCCAAACCATTCGGAGGCCACCTCATCTTCTAGAAGATCCCCTTCTAGAACTTTCGTGAAACTTGACCTTTTCTTAGTATTTTGACATCGTCGCACCCCATATATAGAATAACCTGCGGAGACGTCGTATTCGAACTCCAGAGTAGGGGCGATGATCAAGCATCGTCACATCCTGTGTATAGTGCAACCTATGACGACCTTTCTT
Source organism: Picea sitchensis (assembly GCA_010110895.2). Classification (NCBI taxonomy): domain Eukaryota; kingdom Viridiplantae; phylum Streptophyta; class Pinopsida; order Pinales; family Pinaceae; genus Picea; species Picea sitchensis. The sequence continues at coordinate 4,205 of SNQJ01S0107688.1, read as the reverse complement.
AATATGGTTTTTGAGAAGTGAAAGACAACCACTTTCCTCATGGATAAAGACTCTTTTTATCTTTTCATGGGAACATGAACACATGTTATCAGTGGATCATTAGGGTGACCAAAATAATGTGTAACAAGGGGACCTCTTCACCTTTTCCCCTAGACACTCTTCCCTAGGGCCTTATTCCTTCCCTATCCCCTCTACCCTAGCGATCTATCACCTTTTCCCCTAGACCCTCTTCCTTAGGACCCTATTCCTTCCTTATCCCCTCTACCCTGAGGACCTATTCATGCCTCTTTGATTAGCATGTTAAAGCATGTAATACCTAGTAGATGAATGTGGGGTGAGGTATAGAGAGATAGTAGTAGAATAATGTTTGTTGTCAGATATAGGATTTTGAAAGAAGGTTGTGAGCCAAAGCATTGAGGAACCTAAATGGATAGATTTTCAATATATATCTTAATTTATTATGGGTTGTATAATGAATTAAGTTACTGAAATAATGTTTGGATGATGATGATATTTGTGTGAATGAGAATTTTGCATATCAAGGCCTAAGTAAATGAGGATGGGAGGGTATATGTGAGGATTATTAAAATGATTGAACTATTTCTTTGCATTTAATTCCTATGAGAGATTATAGGATTGCGTATTTCATGTGAGAGACTTTAGAGAAGAAAGGATACTATGGAATTCATTATGTTCTTTGATCATGTAGTTCAGGAATCCAACAATGGGGTTTTAGGTTGCATCATAAAAATAAAAACTAACTGAATACAAGAGAACATAAACTCCTTCAAATGACCAATTTAAGTAGTATTAGAACATAATCAAGATTATATAGTAAGGAATCAAAATATGTATAATGATTTGTTAGTTTAAGAAGCAATTTTACCAATGTAGGAGCTAGATTAAACATGATAATTTTTTGACATAACATTGTATGAGATTAAAGTCATGGGTTGACTTAATACAATTACAAATTAGATAAAATAATGAAATCTTATGGTGCCATAAATACAATGAATGGCTAATTTCAACAATGTAAAAAATAATTAGGGGGTATTTTCATATGATACTAAAGCTTAGAAGAGTTACAATTTATTTTCACTAGGTACATAAGGGTTAAATGGGTTATAGGGAACAATGAGAGTGAACATAGAACTGAGGGAATGGACATTGTAAGCACCAAGAAACCATCAATGAATGATGTTTTAAATGATGGGAGTTAAGAAATGGTCATCAAATATCCAAATGAAGATAATCATTTAATTTTTTAATATGATATTGAAACCTATATATTCAATGATAGTCAATATAATTATGGTGATAATTGATTAGCAAGGTTAATTTTATGACAATTTATTAGCAATGAATTTTGATTGTCGTATAGAAACCATCATGTGTTGATTATTGTTAAATCCAAATAAACAATATATAAATTGGACAATTTATTTTTATTCAAATTATATAAATTGAGCTAACACTCATCAAATACACAACATATTCAATAAAATAAAAGTTTGTTTTCAATCAATTTATAAATATATCTCAATTATAAAAAAAAAATTATTCCCCTATAAATTTTTATGATGAAAACCATTTTAAATCTAATATACTATATTATGCAAACCCTATGTAATTTTTTTCATTCAATTAATGAAACTAAAAATAATGTATCATCTCTTCTTATTACAAAACACTATAAACCATTTAGAATCTAATACACTATCAACCATTTTG
>SNQJ01S0107687.1:0-47548 GCA_010110895.2 Picea sitchensis | reverse complement strand
GTTGTTCAAATTCTAAGTGGCCTAGACATGGATGAGGATTTTGAAACTGCATCTATGGAGACTTCAAGCAATGAACGAACAACTGACATAGAGTTTCAGGAAAGTAACAAAACTGTGTATGCCACTTTTCAATTAGAAATACAGAAAGATAATGGCCAATCAACGTTAGTATTAGATATGGATTGTTTTACACCAGTGGTTTCTTTTCAGTCGGTGTTGTCTTCTGATTCAGGAAGTTGTTACTTCCAACAGTCTCAGTAGATTTATCATCCTCTTGATGGAAATCGACAGGGTAAACCACATGAAAGAAAGAATGAAGTGGAAGAAGTGAAACATGATTGTGGTCTTATGCATGTGTTGGAAGATCGATTTGCAATTTTGCTAGAAACAATAAACAGTCCCAATATTTTTGAAATTCTAAGATTCAAATTCATATATAACTTCTTGAATGGGTTATCGGTGAACAAACTTTGGAACAAGCATGTGTTAAATAAACAAGCAATGGATAAAATGATGGCATGGATGAATTGGAATTTTGAATTCATTTGATTGGAAGTACATTTCAGTAGTTAGGGTAGGTAGGTGCCAATAAGAATGTGGATCGAGCATGTGTAAGTTTAGGTCTCCAAATAAAGTGTTCAGACATATGATTAGCAGTATGTCCAGCTTCCAGCCTCTAAGTGAGAGCAGTGTGAAGATTGCGGATTTTAATGGACATCGATGGCGAGTTGAGATATGGCACACACCTGTTGTGAGAGAAGCTCCAATGGATAAGGCACATGGTCTTCTATTCTTTGCTACCTCGCAAAGTGGATAGCATCCCCATTTGGAGCCCATGTTATCACTGTAAAAATTTTCATATGGAATCCAAGTCTCGGTACTTAGCAGGAGGCTAAATCGGTATAGAGGAGCAATAGACTAGCAAACAGGGCCACATCTAGTGGGCGGGGCTAAATATAGACGAAAGGTGAAGTTGATGGGACCCAGTAGGTCACAGATCATGGGTGTCATAGATCGACAGTCGTGGAGCATATCGGGCCGATAAATAATGCGGAGGTTAATCTTTTGAAAGAGGGTCGATAAGAATACCACGGTTTCGTCTCAAAGGCATGTGGCACCACCAAATGCATATCGGGGGGGGAGCAGATGAGCTCGAAACTACTCAATCACACCTCGATGTCACATGTCAAAATATCATTGAATGTGTCAAATCCAAGGGTCACATGTGGAAAGGTAAAGTTTACGGCTAGTCAAATCATCTCGAGACACTTGTTTGGGTACTTTTTGTCCATGCGATGCTGGGTGATTGTCGCCAAAAAATCGATTCGAAGGCTCATCATCTGAAATCAATTTTCGAACGTAATAAGTCATTATCCATGCAAGGAATTTCGTTAGTAGCCCATGATTAGCACTCAATGGAAACTGTCATTCAAAACATGGGTGACATTGATCTGGTGTTGGCAATTAACGTTTTATTCCAGAACAAGGTAACCACGAATCAAATCACTCGTCTAATTCTTGTACAGCTAAGGGAGGTAAGTTCATGCTTCCGGGAAAACCAGAGGAAATGGAGAAGATAGATCCATCTGCCTTCAAGAAACTGGGATGTTCAAATAATTTGACAAAAGTATCGATGAAGAGGAAAGAAAATCTTGTTGCACGAATATTGGCAACAAAATTTCACACTGAGCTTGCAGATGAATTAGGAGAAACTAAAGAAATCATATTAAATCATACCATGAAGGATTTAATCATTAATGGATATGCAGACGGGTCCTACATGCAAGCTGGAGAAAGTAAAAGTAACAAGCGATGGAAGAAGGAGACTGAAGTTGAAATGGTCGAAGGTACTGGAGAAAGTCATCATGTTTGGCTCGACACCTTAAAGGAAGAAATCGTAAATCTAAAATAAATTACAAGCTAAACTAAGTATCTTTCAGGAAATTTTGTGATGATGCAGACAAGTGGCTTTTAGGATAAAATCTCGAATATGGAGGTTTTTTTATTATAAAGTTCCCTAGAAAATAGGAGTTTAGTTGTTGTATGTTACTCCTTCCATGGCCAATATCTATTTTTGGAATCTTGGGGAAGATGATCCATTTTGAATTCCCTATGTAATTTATCTATATATACTATCAAAAAGATAAATGAATGGTTGGACTTACTGGAGAGGGGCTTTCCCTCGTAGCAGGAGAACTTTGTAGTTTATTGTGAACTTTAATATAAGTAGATAAGGTTTTTCTTAGATAGTCCAGATTCATCACGGTGTTTATGTTCAGTGTGGTTTCCTATTCTTCATATTCATGAATGTATTTTTGTTGCTATTAATAATCCTTAAGTAATGGAAGGAATTCATTTTTTTTGTCGGTGCTCCTTCTCACATCGATTATACTTGTTATGTATTTTTGGTTACTATTTCATACTTCACTTATGATTGGTGCCATGTTTGTAGTAGCTAGCCCTCGTGTTTCCTCTTATAATACTACACCAAGAGATTCGCCCTCTATTAGACGCCTCTTGTTGATAGTAGTCCTTCCTCTCCTCTCCTTTACCATCTCATATTACTTATTTGGCTGAACATCATACCTATTTTTCCTCTGTTCCCTCTAGAAATACATAGCTTCTAACTCTTCATACTTTTTCAGGAACGGACCCCATTGCCCAATGACCCTGCTCTTCGGTTTTGTCCTACCACCTTTGAAATTTACACCATGGCAGAATCTGACCTCTGTATACGTATCGCCAAATATTTTGAATACTCCAAATAGTTGTATGTACAAGAGAGCCCTCTCTAGTTGGAAAGGTCAGAATCCAACCTAAAGTTGTTTGAAATAGTTACCTCTGTCGTTTGTCTATCATCCAGACAAAATTTACAGAGTGCTAACATGGGATATGTCCAATGGTGTTTCTCCATGTGGTACGATATGCCCACAATGCCTCTGGAAGTCTATCAGCCCAATCTCTACGGTGTAGTTGGACAGTTTTGGTCAAGATAGTTTCCAATACTTTGTTTGTTGATTCTACTTGGTCATTAGCTTGTGGGTGGTATGGAGAGGACTTACGATTTTTTATCCCATATTTTCCTGTTAATTCCTTCATCATCTTAGAAGTAAATTGTGTACCCTAGTCTGTGACAATCTCACGAGGAACACGGAAGAGGGTAAAAATATCTTCATAAACAAACTCAATTACAGATTTTTCAGTGGCCCTAAACAAGTCTTTTTCCTCTACCCACTTAGTGACATAATATGTGCAAACAAGAATATAGTTCTTCTTACGAGACATGGGGGAAATTGGTCCTACAAAATCAAGGGCCCATTTCTCAAAAGGTTCTATCACAACCTTGGAATGTAAAGGCATTTCATCGGTTGATGTGGGTCTTCCTATCCTCTGAAAACTATTGCAACTTCTTACATATTTGGATGCATCCTTAAAAATGTTAGGCCAATGGTAATATGAATGTAAAACCTTGTATGTTGTATGTTTATCGAAAAAATGTCCACGACATGGTCCATCATGACAACTTCGTAGGATTTTTTCTATCTTATCTTCCCAAACACATCTACAAATAATCAAATCTGGTCCAATATGGAAAATTTCATGTCCAACCCAGGAGTAGATATCACTTTGTGTTATAATTTGACGTTTTTCATGAGGCGATAAATGAGCTGGTAATTTTCTAGTGGCTAAATAATTTTCCATATCTACAAACCACGGAGTGTTTATGGAGATGGTGAAGATATGATCACCTAGAAAACTATCATCAACAAGAATACTATCACCTTCATGATTAATGCGAGAGAAAAAATTAGCTACTAAGTTCTCTTTTCCTGGCTGGTCAAGGATGGTGATATTGAACTCTTGTAATAAAAGGAGCCACCTAGTTACTCAACCATTGGTAATAGATTTGTTCATGAGAAATATAATGGCAGAGTGATATGTATGTACAAATACCTCATATAATGTGATATAATGGAGAAAATTGTTGATGGCATGGACAACTGCTAAGAATTGTTTCTCAGTGACTATATACTTTATCTCAACAAGGGTCAAGTTCTTACTCACAAAGTAAATGATGTAGGATTGTTGGTCTTATTTTTTTCCTAACACTCCTCCTATTGCAGCATCGGAGGCATTAGTGCATATATTGAATGGAAGGGCCCAATTGGGTCCTCTAAGAACTGGTGCCACAGATAATTTAGCTTTTAGAGTTTCAAAGGCGGTTTGACAATGGTAATTCCAAAGAAAGTCAACATCTTTTGTAAGCAATCCAAACATTGATGCAGCAATCTTTGTAAAATTTTCAATGAATCGTCAATAGTATCTGGCATGTCCAAGAAAGCTTCTCACCTCTTTTTGATTCCTTGGAGGTGGGAGTTTTATAATTACCTCAATCTTAGCAGGATCCACTTTAATCCCTTCAAATGAAACATGATTCCCTAAGACTACTCCTTCAGCCAACAACATTTTACACTTCTCATGACTTAAGGATAAATTCATCTCTTGACATCCAATGAGAAATTTCCTCATGTTATCTAGGGATTCTTGAAAAGTATTACCATATACTGAAAAATCATCCATATACACTTCCACACAGTCATGAATGAGATCAGCAAATATCCCTAATATTGTTCATTGGAATGTGGCGGGAGTGTTACATAGACCAAATGGTCAGACCCTATAGGCATAAGTTCCCCAAGGAAAATTGAAAGTAGTATTGTCTTGATCCTTGGGTACTATTAGAATTTGATTGTATCTGCTATATCCATCAAGCAAAAGTATTGTTTTCCTAAAAAGGTATCCAAGACTTGGTCAATGAAGGGAAGAGGAAAATAATCCTTAAGATTTTCCTTATCAAGTTCCCGGAAGTCGACACAAATTCTCCATTTTCCAGTTACTTTCTTTATAACCACTACAAGCGGGGACACCCATTTGTTGTCAGAAATTGGATAAATAAAACTGAAATTCAATAGTTTTTGTATTTCTTCCTTTATTATATCTTTTAGTGTCGGATGCATCCTTCTCTGATGTTTCCTAACAGGTGTTACTTCTTCCTGGGTATATATATGATGAATGCATGTGTTGGGGTGTATACCCCTCATATCGGTATATTCCTAGGAAAATGCTCCTTATTGGTCCTTAAGGACGTTCACTAATTGTTCTTGTCGATCTCCATCTAGTCCGGAATTGATATGTAGGAATTTTCCAAGACTAATCTCATAAGGCATGGTATAAGATAAGGCAGATTCATCTAATTCAAAGATAAAATAAGTTGAAGATAGAATTGATGGGTCCAATTGTTCTTGAAATTATTCACAAAACATATACTCAAATTGGGGAAAAGATCGAGGAAAATCAACACATGTGATTGCAGAAATGAATTGATTTAGCACATTCTCCGTTGTTTTCTCCTGAAGTGCCCAGGAGTGATCACTAGGAAACACAGGTTCTTCCCAGTTTTCATTCTCATATGGACATTCAAGCCACCATATATCCTCTATAACAGGTTGAGTTGGTGGGTATATGGTGATTTTCTTCATAGAAATTCCATTAGAGATAGTCAGTTCATCTTCTCTACAGCCAATAAATGCATTGGTTATGGCCAACCAAGGTCTTCCCAAGATAACGGGATGCCCTTTAGCAGGATCATTTGAATGAATGAAAAGGAAGTATACCAGATATTCCCATGATGCTAATGTGACTATGATATCATCCAAGATTCCTTCACATATAAATTTTGTCTTATCTGTTAATTCCAAAATAGTTGGGGTAGGTCTAAGGAAGTGTTTCAACTGTAATTATTCTAAGGTAGTTACAGTCATAACATGAAGGGTCACCCCTATGTCTATGAGAGTATTTCCAATGGGAATATTATTAATGGTTATCATTACCATGGGATTCCTTGGGTTTGCATACTTTGTGACCCTAGGCTACTCTGATATGTATTTAGACAACTTTCCTATCAAATGTATTGTTGGAGGATCCTTTTGTTTCCTACCTGGATTTTTGATACACAATTCCTTGATTACCTTATTGTAAACTGGAATATATGTTATGGCTTGTAATAGGGGAATTTTGACACAGATATTCTTTAATTCATTTATAATGTCAAATTTCGGTCAAATCATTGGTTTTTCGATTGCTAATCTCTCTGGATAGGGAGGGGATTTTTTAGTTTTTGAAGATTCAATTCGAGGAAGCTTGTGTTCTTGATCTTTGGGAATAATAAAATATTCCCACTTGGTGTCATCTGTGGGTTGGTTGGGAGTTTCATATTCTTCTTCCTCCCGGATGACTACTGAAGGCTTCTGTTTATCCAGAACTTTCCCTGGCCTTAGTTGAATCTCATGTAATGGAATAGGAGAAATAGCATATGTCGGGAAAGTTTGAAACTCAACATTATGAAGAGGTTGAGTTGGTTTATTATTCGGGTTAGGCATTGGTTGTGTTGGTAATAATGTTGGTCTTGGGGAATTTGCATTTTGAAATTGTTGAGGTTGTTTTGGAATAGGAGGTAAAGGTGGAGGGACAAAACTTGGAAAAAGTTGTTGGATATTTGGTGGAAATTGTGGGGAAGGATGAGTGGCCATAGGAACAGGTGGAATCTGAGTGTTTCCCTGGGTATATCCTCCTCTCCATCCTTGTATCCAAGGATGGTGTGAAGCATACTGCGGAGACCAGTTTTTCCAATTTGGTGAGTTCCACTGTTGTGGTTGTTGGTAATAAGGTGGAGCTTGAGGTAGTGGATCATGGTACATAGGTTGACTCCTAGGCTGCCATGGCCTTCTAGGTGCATAAGAATATTCCCCAGGGTCCCCACTTTTATAAATGGATAATAAACTAGGTAGTGATGGGAATTTTTCAAAGGGATGATCTTCAGTACAAAATCCACAAACTGAAATGTTGTCTAATGGGAATTCCCTTGAGGAATGCTTCCTCCTGCACCTCGGAAAAAATGTGCACATTACAGCATTATCTTCCTCGTGTTTCTTCTTAATATTTAAGGTGTCCAATTGGGAACCTATTGTACTTAAAATATCAATTTTAAAATTTTCTAAAGGTTTCCTATTTCTATCCTTGTAATCCCACCAGAACTAACTCCTTTTGAGTTTCTACTATAGGGATCCGGAACACCCTTTCCAGTTTTAGGCCTTCTTCTTAAGTATTTTCTACACATCTCACAAATCTCAGTGAATGATTTATGGGATATATCTCATGATTCCATCAGGTTAAGTGTTTACAGATATTCTTCCAAAATTCCTTTAAGAAAAAGAGTTCTAATTGCATCGTCTGGAAGGTCATGATATTTCGATTTCTGTGAAGTATAGGCAAATTGTTCCATGTAATATTGGAGACTCTCATCTTCTAATTGTTGAATTTTAAATATATCATTACGAGAATTATTAGATTTGAAATAGTCTTGGAATTTCCTAAGGAATATGGTCTTCATATCTTCCCAAGATCTGATACTAGACTCTCCTAATCCCATGAACCATCTAAGTGCACAATCCTTAAGAGTGGGAGGAAATAGTTTTAATTTCTGAGCATCTTGCAAGTAGTTATAACTTTTGCACAAGATGTCAAACTCAAACAGGAAAGTGCTTGGATCCTCACTGCTCTTACCATAACAGGTAGGTAGTGAAGAGAGTGGAATGTTCTTCATTTTAACATTTTGTGTGGTATCCAAAATTGGAAACCCAAAAGTGGTTTATTTCTGGTTTCCTACTTCTTCTCCCTCATCATGTCTCACATGAGTGTGATCCTCCTCATCATCCATATTGATCTTATTCTCAAAAAGAGAATACCTTAGTGGTTTTATTCTTGGAGATAATGAGGCGTCCCAAGGTTCTTTTTTAGGAAAGATATTCCTTCGATAGGAAGAATTATCTACTATTTGAATGTTAGGGACTTTGCTTGATCCTGTTGAAACTATTGGTTCAGAAGTTGTTGTTTCAACTTGGGACACAACTATATTTTTTGAACCTCCAAAGAGGGCATTCACATGTTCAGGTTCAATGATATCAACAAAGTTAGAATCCCATGATGGTGGTAAAAAGGAAAAGGTTGTGTTGGCAAGTTCTGATGAAGTTTCGAGTGGTTTTACCTCCTATCCTACTATTGTTGATGTCTCAATTTTCTGCTCTATGGTTTCCCTAGTTTTGGTCTCTTCTAAAGCTTTTTTATCTTTTTGGGTTGAGCTATCTATTATAGCAAGATTTGCCTCAACCTATGCAAACTTGCACAAAAGGCATTTTTCAATTTCCCTGTGCAGACTTTAAGTCCCTTTTTTCAAATCCTAGAGCTAAAAACATTATTTTTCCACATATACGCACCCTAACAGTTATACAACATGTGTATACGCAAGTTGCACCACTATAGCCCACGTACATCGGGATTTGTTCCCAAAAATAAAAAAAAGTGTCAGGTTTCCATGTCACGTCATGAGATTTATGATCCCTGGTCTTCCATATAGTGGAAATGTTCCGACTCGACCCTTCAGTTCCACTTGAAGGCTACAAATGGGTCAAATCCAAGCCATGGAAAAGGGGAGAATAATTCAACTTCGAAAGAAAAGTTACTCTGGAGAAATTATTCACTTCATATTGAGTCTGCATCCCTTTTTCCTCTAAGTCTGAACACATTGTTCATCCCCCAAGACCTTCCCTACATGATTGAGAACCTCATTGTCTCTCTTATATGAGCTTTCCTTTGGTGGATGATTGAAGTGGTGGAGGCCCAGTTGGAAGGGACTTAGTTTCTCAGTTCTGAACCGTGCTAACACGGAAGTTTGTAACTCATTCACTTCTGTCGATTACATTTTAATTGAAATACTATTTTCTCATCCAATTAATATATTTCAAATATTTGAATTGTTATTCCATAGGCGTATTTTTTATGAATGTTGATGGATTATTCTATTGAATGTGCTAACATTATATATTATCACCATATGCTTGTGTTTCTTGGTTGTTGAGGACTAATTGCAGGGGTATTGCTTTGGGTCAAGTGCTCAATGGTGGACTTCATCGAACGTTTGGACGAGGTAGGCCTTTTATCTTGTCTTTCTAGCATATTCATTTATATAGAATAATTGAGATTAGAGTTGATTTCTGCAGTCATTTCCGTCTGTTGTGGTTTACCCCTAACCATGAGAGATTTTCCTCGTAACATAATTGGCGACCATAATAGGGATAGAATCTTCTTTTTTGGGGTTTGGAGTGTTTTTCTCCTTAGATTTCTCTCATTTATATTGAGTTTCTTGTCGTATGATTGCTTGACAGCCTCTATTCACTCTAAGTTTGAGTTTCTTAGCCTTCTCCTTAGCCTGGATGTGTTTTAACACATATATGTGGGTTTTTGCCTGATAGTCATGTACATACGCATGTTGTCCTTCTGCAAGAAGCGTATATACACATGTTTCCCTTGAACAGTCACGTACATCACCCTTTGTTTCTTTGTTACTGGGTTTTATGTTTGTTGGGTGGGTTTTGATGATTGTTGAGTCTTCTTGGGTCTCTGTTATGACCGTTAAGTGTTTGTAGAATGACATGAAACCTTTCTTTGGTTGAATTTTTGGGCGGTGGCTTTCTCATCATCCTTTTCATTTGATTGTCCTTGCATCATGGGATAGGTGTTTTTCTTCTTGATATCCTACTTGGTTATTCTCTGTTTATACATAGTAGAGTTTTTATATCAAGTTGTTGTTCAGTTCTTGCATTTTCATTATCTTATATTGAAAATACAAAAATATTAGGCATTTTATATTGTTGGCATTTTGATCTTTTAAGTGTTTATCATTAATCTTAGTACATGTAAAGAAATATTTCATTTAGAATTGCAGAACTGAATTGAGAATTGCAGTTTTAAAATCATATCATTTATTGAAAATTGAAGTTAGGACTTTGCATTGTATGTATATTCATTTATTTTACTTGCTAAGTCATAACATTACTAGTTTCATGACCGCACCATTTTTAGTAAGCAAGGCCCCTAAAAGTAACACTATAATTTAAAATTGATTAGTAACGATTTTATTTCTAGGGTGCACAAACTAGCTTAGGATTTAGAGACTTGGAATAGGATTTTGTGAGTAAACTTCTCCAAAGCTATTAAATCAACATATGTGTCTGACTAAGGGAGTGGAGAAATCCATTGTATAATCGGTAATATCAGGAGGCTCCACTTACACCGGAGTTAAGCATGAGGTTGGTTGAAGGGATATCCCCCCAATACCTTCTTAGTATCAGATATATTTCTGGGGATCTTGCTAGTACTCTTACCTCTATGAGAGGTGGTGATTTCAAGGTTGTGGGATTTGTTACCCTACCCTTACAGTGGACCTAACTTACGATTGTTTTCCTATGCATTGGTTATATCGTGGTTTCTTAGTTGCTTGAATTAGGTACCACATAGCTTACTTGCAAGGGTTATTCTACAGGTACCCTGGGTCAGATAAGGATCAGACAGCACATGGCCTTTATGGAGGATTACCTCTCCGAGGGGATCTGACCAATTGGTTGTTAAGCCCACGAGGGCCCTTATAAATATTTTTGATACCTCTGATATTTAGCAGAGGATTCTTAGGCCCCTCTTGGGTGAGGGCGAGGCATACCTACTTTGGAGAGGGAGGCCCCTTTCATCCACTTTATCAAGTTTGTGTGCATGTTGGCCTTTTGATTTTATTTTGGTGTGCTCTTTGATTATTAGTTAACCTCAGGATTTTATATCATGCCTTGAGTTGTCATTATTATGGATAGTGGAGTTCCTCTGAATCCCTCATTTACTGCTACCTCATCCATGACATTCACTCATTTCATGGGAAGGAATCCGTCTGCATTTCATAATGGTATGAAAAATTACGACACTCAATCAATTCCTTGGGTCTCTAATTATTTTTCTCTTGGTATGCCAAACATGCCTTCACCCTTCCCATCCTCTCCCTTTCCTTCTTATATGAATCCTAGTTTTTTGTCTGGTGGCATGATGACCTATTGTTCACGTCTTCATTTGATAAGAGTCATGTCCCTCAACCAACTCTGACTATGGGAGGTTGGAATCTCCCCTCTTACAGATCCAATCCTAGCCACACTTTTTCAGGAGCCAGTGCTCAAATGGGTGATTATTATACTTATTACACCCCATCTGTGTATCCTTCGTCCACTATGTCAATCCCTACAAACACTTTTTCCATGGTGGGTCCCTATATTTCCTCTGGTATTTCATACGGAGGGAATCAATTTTATGGTACAGTATACCCTCTTCACATAACCCCTCACATGGGGGCAACATATATCCTCACTTGAATAATCCTTATCATACTTTTGTCTCTTCGCATACATCTACTTCAGTGATGATACATGTTGTTAGTCCCTAAAGTTGCACTTGATTGTGAGAGCGCAAGCTAGGGAATCATCGGTTTATTGCAAAGTGTTTAGAAAGTTTTTATAATTTGGTTTTTTTAATAAGGTGGTTGAAAACTGGCTCAAGGTTATAACATAACATGAAAATCAACGTCAGAACATAGCATATCCCATTGACTGAATAAAGGGTAGACACATAGATGGATTAAACCAATAAGAAAAAGAGAAGATGAAGCCTTCAATTTGTCAACTTCACATAAATTCTTGTCTCGAAATATCATAAAGAAACAAGACCATCATCTTGATATCAAAACTTGAAAATAATTTCCACAGTAAATTTTTCACTGTATTAATTAACAATCAAGAATAAAAAGCATTGTAATCTGAATAATCAATTCAAGCATGAAGAAAGAAAAACAGAGTAGAAAAGAGTGTCTAACCATCCATATGCCTTTGCTATTAAGTGTCAAATAGAACATAAATACCTTTACAAGGAGTTTCACAAAAAGGTCCTCTGGATCTCCAATTTTTCGACCTGAACATAGTCTTTCCTCTGCCTATTTAAACTATCCATAAAACCTCCAGATCCTATCATCTAGTGTACCTTTAATGACTAGATTCGAACAGTATCTATTTACTAGGGAAGTTAACTCAAAAAGAGCTTTTATAATCCAAAAATAGATCATTTCTCAACAGCTTGATATTGTATGATCTTGCCAGCATTACATTTGATTCTACAAAATAGGGATTAGTTTGATCTAGTCATACAGTTCGAGGTATTTTCATTTCACAAGCCAAAAACGAGTAGACACTGCCATATTTCCTGGGAAACATTAAAATAGAAATCTTCATGAAACCTTTAGGATACAATCACAGCATAAGCTTTAGCATTTTTCTGTTTGAGCTTTGTGGTAAGCACGACATTGTGCCAATAGAGTCTGAATTTTATTTCTCTGAGTTCTTTGAGCAATGCCCTTTGCTCTTTTTTCATATTTTTTAAACCTTGAATCCTTTCTTGATGACGAGCATTCCATTGTTCTATTTGTGCATTTTATTTCTTCAACTGTCTCACTGTTTTCTAGAATTCCTTGATCCTTTCTTTATCAGTTAAGATTTTAACCCTGAATTCTGAGCACTCTTCAAAAGGTGCAGGCTCATTTAGATTTAAGGCAACTTTGGGTTCTTTCTCTTTAACTTGGTATTTAGAAACCAATCCCAAGCTATGTTCTTCATCAGAACTTGTTGAATCCATGGCTTTAGGCACATCTGATATGTGATCTGAGTCTACAAGGTAATCCTTTTTATTCTCAGGAATCCCACTGATACCTTTAGCAATTTCTTTAGCTTTTGCTAATTTGGTTGTAGCTCTCGTTACAGGACCTGTAGATGATGAAAACATTTGTTTACCTTTGTTTACTGGTTTCTTAAGCAATGGAGTTCTTTTTGCCTTTTTCCTAATACCTGCTTCAGCATATTCAGAGTGATCTTCTATAACTATGATGTTTTCTTCTTTGATTGATGGATTAAACATGGCTTTTGACTTCAATCTATACTTGTTGGTAACCCTAGTAGAATTCCTTCTAGGTTTTTGAGACGCAGACACACCTTTATCCTTTGTCCTTTTGACTGCAGCACCTCTTTTACTGGTTGATGGTGATTCATGCTTGACTGTAGTTTGAGTATTAAAATCTTCATATGAATCTTCTTCCCCTTTAACATCTTCCTCAGAAAACATTTCGATTTTTGGATCCAACTTAGGTCTTTTTTCCTTTGCCTTTCTTCTATTTGTTGGACTGTGTGTTAGGGTTTAAAGATTGCATGAGCCAGCTCCAGGGCTTCTATAATTCTCTCAAATCAGACATAACTAAAGTCTTAATTAAGAATTGATGAAACAAACTGCTCTTTGCATTGGTGGAGAGTGACTGCACTCTCTTTGACATCTTTGTCAAGATTTTGAGTAGAAAGTAAGGCAAGTTTAAGGGATAATTGCCATTTAGATGCATTCATATCCTAATGTAGTAGATATAGACTAGTGAAAATCTACCTTCGCAAGTGATATACCTGTGGATACCGATCAGAGCAGTGTGACATTCAAGTCTAATCCAGCTGCGAGGAACTCCCCTTCTCCAATTCATATTTTTCTTTTCTGGAAGCAGGAATTGATTGACAAACTCTGTAACCACATGCTCTTTCTTCCACCATATTTCTCCTCCAACCACAAATCTGCATGCTTTAGCAATTGTTTGTTCTGTCACTAGAATCAGCATCTTCCCGATCTCCACCTCGTGACCATCAAAGTTCAGTGCAAACTCCATTGAGACCTGCTCATCGTAACCTTGAAAAGTGGTAAGGAATTCAAACCACCTGGAATCTCTAAACCTTTGAGCCATCTGAGGATAAGCTTCGAGGAGTTCATCACCCTCGGGTTCAAATCTAATTACATGTCCGCTCCTCTTAGGCGCCATCAAAACACAATGATATAACTAGCACGATTCGGATTCTGAATTTTCCACCTGCAATCTGTTAGTATATAATCGTTCTTCTAAGCAAATACCTGCACCTAAAATTCAGCAAAATCAAACATAGAATGAAAGGTTCAATATAATGATCGTTGAGAAGTGGACGATTTGAAATGAGTCCTTTGCAGGTACAGATCAATCCAATCATGAAACAGTTTGAATCACTAAATGATTCCAAAGCTATTGCGGGACACATGTGAACTCTCAAACCACGATGTGTGTCATCATAACGAAATCTAGGTGACGAGCACATATCAAGGCATGATTATCTTTGCGCTACGGGAATAAGGCTATTCCCATAGCGCTATTAATGACTTAGCATAATTTGAATTTGTAAAGTTCAAATAAGCATATAAAGTGAAACATCATTTAAAACCATGTCTTACAACTCCAAACTTAAATAAATTATTCAAAAACTGAAATGCAAACCATAAGACACTAAAAACAATGATCAAAATCAACTGGAAGCAAATAATGAAGTGCAGGTAGGAAGGGTTTGGGATTAAGGTTTCTCACAAAATAAAAAGCAAAAATTAGAGACTAGCACCTGTACAAACCTCTATGGATCAATTAGGCTAAGGATACTACCTTTCCAAACAGGGATAGGATGTAAACCAGGACCCCTTTTATCCTGCAATATCTCAAAACTAGTCTTTCCCAGGACCTTGGCCTCAAATGCCACAACTTACCGCCTCCTCCAGTCCAGTCACTACAAGTCATACTGGAATTCCATCACCAACCTCTACTAGTCATGTTGGAGATTGGTTGACAACATCTACAAGTCATGTTGAAGACCAACAACCAATCGTTGCAAGTATTGTTGGGTGCATAACTCTAGTCGTCGTGAGTCATACCGACATCACATATCCAACCTATGTACATAATGTGGGAGATAAACCTCCAGCCTTTGCCATTCATGATTAGAGCATGTCTCCATCCATTGTGAATGGCATTGGGGGCATCTGTATAGTTGAGAAGCCTAGACGTGTAAGACATAAGCCCAAGTTCCTTTGCAGGATTTGCAAAGGAGAACACCTTACTTGTGTGTGCCCTGCTACTATTGGGATAATGGAAGAGTGGTCCTCACCCAGGGGCCCTTCAGGTTCTGAGTCATCTTTGGTTTCCCATCACTCTATTTCTCCTTTGATTGACATGGCAGTCATGTCGATGCAATCATCACCTAATCATAGTCCAATTTTTTAAGGTGATGCATCTCCTGGCCTTGTTGTCACACATCCTATTCAACCAATGGTTGAATAAGTGGTTGTACCAATGCAATATCCAATCAATCCAACTCTTCTTTTGGAGGTTGATGTGTCTTTCAACCATGTTATTATCATTTCTAGCACTGCACCTTCTAAACAAGAGAGAGTTTTACTCTCCCTGAGTGCTCTCCCTCCAAGTATTGGAGAGGTTCCCTTTGACTGGGATGATCTTGTGGGGTATACAATTCCTCCTCCTATGCCTTTCCAAGTAAGAGACATTATCTGATATATCATGGAGAAGATAACCTTCGATAGAACTTTATCCTCCTTGACTTGGAAAGATTTGGGTTTTCCCAAGCTTGTGTTAGTTATTCGTAAGTTGTTGACCTTTCATAGAAGTCCTTCACGGGATCCTTAGCCTCCCCCATGACATGCCTCCTAGAAACCCCTCAATGAGTCTGAGTTAAGCTCTTTTTAGACTCGTCTAAAAATTGAAAAGATTGTCGAGTGAACTTATCTCTTTCACACTCGTTAATTGGATTTGAAAGGTCATGAGTCTTGTTTAAGCTCTTTTCCGACTCGTTTCAAAAATAAAAAATATTGTCGAGTGATCTTGTCTCTTTCACACTCGTAAATTAGATTTTAAAGGACGTCTATTTGGTGCAATTTTATCCATTTTTCAAACCAAGTAGACTAAGATTACAAAAAATGACATTTTTGAGCATTAAGTTGTAATTGCATCTCATGCCCTTGCTGGCAGTATTGAGCCTATTGTCGGTTCTCGCTTTTGTGATATAAGTCATTCACCTCATCATTTTTCATCCTCAACCAAGCAAAGGCTTGTTTATATCCTTTGCATCTTGACAGCCTATACCTAGGAGGAAACATTCCCCCGAGTTTCCATCTCCCACATGCACATCTTTGCATTGAGCATAGGTATGTTCCACTGCTGGAACTAGTTTTTCTTACCTGCGACACTCCTTTCCTCATGTGTATCATAGCATTCATTTGACTATGAAAAAACAAAAAAAAAAGGTGGGAAGGGAGTATTATCTTATAATGGCAATTCTCGTGTCGCCTTTGAACAGAGCACGATTTTTTTTAGTCCACTTGTCATCAAAATTTTGGGTTTATCATGACCTTAGGAAGTTGAGCTCATTATAGAGATTTTACTCCCCTGACTGTTTACTCTTCCAGTCCCTATGGAGATTTTGATTGATGCCTCCTACATCTAAAAGTTTCATCATTGATTCTATGTTGCCAGAGTCTTCCATATGTCTCATGCTCTTATTCAAAGGATGTCTATCAACCTGTGTCGGCCATTCCTCATAACTCTTGACTTTTCATGTCAGCCATACCCTCAATATGTCTCAAAATCATGTGAAGTTGTAGTCCTATTGTGCACCCTGATCCTACTTTCCTCATTGGTAGGTAACCTTGAACCCAACAGTCAACATTTCATCATTGGTTGTTGACTGGGTGGTTTCCCTTGTGTTCGACGGTAAGACATCTATTCACACATTGGAATTCGTGTAGTGTATTGGATGCCATTATCCTTATTGTTGGTTTCCTCACCTTTGTCGGCAATTTTCCTTATTGGTTTTTATTCAGAGGGTATTTTTCATGTACCGCTTTCTCCTTGCACACGCGAAAGACGCACAGGTTCGTTGGTTCATGAACATGTTCTTCGTCCAATTTCCTCCAAATAATCAAGCTCGTGCTTTGTACCTCATGTTGAATGATCAGAGATGCCTTAATTCTCTCCTTCCAGTGGGTCTCCTTCCATCGACTTTAGCTCATCTATTCTGGAGGTGAGACCTAGGGTCATATGAGTACCTAGAGGCTTGCAGTCATTAGTGGCAGGTTCTCTTGCTATCGACGGTTGGGAATACATCAATGTATCTTGATCGATGGATTCTACAAGTGTTTGACCCTGACTCCGTTATTCACACTTGTAAGAATGTACTTGGTGCCTTGATACCTACGTTCATCATCAGTAGGTTGTCTCGCGTTTGTTAATGGTATACCTCAATGATTGGTAATCAAACAAAGTCTCATTGTGTTCGACCTCAAATCCTTTATTCACATGATGTATACTTACACCTTTAGGGGATTGTGAAGAAGAATTGAAGACATCAGTTTATAGTCGCAGCTTCCCTGAGTTGTTGCTACCTTTCATTGGACCAGTACCTATGTGACTTCAATGATCATGAGATATCCAATTGTACTCCATTGTATACAGATATCTTCAGAGTGATTTTGAGACTGGTTTTATTGGGCCTTATTCATGACTATGATAGCCTTTGGCATGTAGCCACCTTTGTATTTCCTATCCATGGCCATGGACATTTCTTTGGTATATTTTCACATGGATCTGCAGTGTAATTCAAATTGGCATCCATGTGTGAAAAATCAGCATAGATTGTAATGATAAACTATTTCTTCCAGTTGGGTCCCCATTACTCCACTTTTGGGTCTTATAATGTATTTTGGCCATCGCAGATACTCCTCTAACCTCACACATTAGGGAGCATCTATTATAGAAATATTTGCCTCACCCTATGCAAACTTGCACATAAGGCCTTTTTCTATTTCCCTATACAAACTTGAAGTCCCGTTTTGCAAATCCCATAGCTAAAAACATTATTTTCCACATATATGTGCCCTAACAGTTATACAAGATGCGTATATGCAGTTTGCACTACTACAACCCACGTACATCGGGATTTGTTCCCAAAATTAAAAAATGGTGTTGGGTTTCCATTTCATGTCACGATATTTATGATCCTTGGTCTTCCATATACTGGAAACATTTCGACTCGACCCTTCAGTTCCACTTGAAGGATAGAAATGGGTCGAATCTGAGCCATGTAAAAGGGGAGAAGAATTCAACTTTGAGAGAAAAGTTACTCTAGAGAAATTATTCACTTCATATTGAGTCTACATCCCTTTATCCTTTAAGTCTGAACACATTGGTCAGCCCCCAAGCTCTTCCCTACATGGTTGTGAACCTCATTGTCTCTCTTATATGTGCTTGCCTTTGATGTAGGATTGAAGTGATGGATACCCAGCTAGAAGGGACTTAGTTTCTTGATTCTGAACTGTTCCAACACAGAAGTTTGTAATTCATTCACTTATGTTGATTACATTTTAATAGAAATACTCTTTTCTCGTCCAATTAATATCTTGCGAATATTTGACTTGTTATTCCATGGGAGTATTTGTTATGAATGTTGATGGATTATTCTATTGAATATGCTAACATTATATATTATCACCCTATGCTTTCATTTCTTGTTTGTTGAGGACTAGTTGGAGGGGTATTTCTTTGGGTCAAGTGCTCAACGGTGGATTTCATCGAACGTCCGGACGAGGTATGCTTTTTATTTTGTCTTGCTAGCANTAACATTATATATTATCACCCTATGCTTTCATTTCTTGTTTGTTGAGGACTAGTTGGAGGGGTATTTCTTTGGGTCAAGTGCTCAACGGTGGATTTCATCGAACGTCCGGACGAGGTATGCTTTTTATTTTGTCTTGCTAGCATATTCATTTATATAGCATACTTGAAATTAGAGTTCATTTCTACAGTCATTTTCGTCTATTGTGGTTGACCCCTAGCCATAGAGAGATATTCCTTGTAACACTATCCCCTACTTGAAATTTTCGGTATCGTTATGCAGAGTTTATAGATGGAGTGGTCCTTCCTCCAAAAATATTAGAAGGAACTTTGGTCGGAAGTTTTGGATTGATTTCGATATATCTACCCTTTGGGTCCCTTGGTTTGTTCATGAAAGCGATACAAAAATAAAACTACCATTAGTTTTGGGGGAACCTGCTATAACAGATGCGTAGGTTCTTACCTCTCGTCTTAAATTTCCCCCGCCACCAAACTAGTACTAATGCTTGGAAATAATCTACTTCCTAATTGTTTTCTACCTTTGGAAAACTCCCCGGCAATGGCACCAAAAATGATGGGAAAACTGTATGCCCTAATTTCCCTCAATTAAATTATCAACTAGAGTAAGTAGACTTAGATTTGTGACACGGTATGAGTCAAGGCAGAAAGGGAAACTAACGGAAAGATTAACTAGTCAAGAGAATGATTTACCCTAAGGATCAGCATTCCATTTTCAATCTACAATTCTATTTTTAAAAATGATATAAAAGACTCTATACAAGCTAAAATCTAGTTGAACAGTATACTTTATTTTAAATGTATAGAGAAATCTTTAACTACAAACAGTGATCTTATTAATCTAAATGAACAACTCTTTAAAAGCAATCTATAACTATGAACAGTGAGGTTATTACTCTAAGAAAGCAACTCTTGAATAAGCAAGCAATCCTTGAATAAACACAAGTTATCTTTCGAAATCAATTCTTCAAAGTGAACTCTATTCTTAAATTATATCTTCAAAAACTCACAATTACTCTTATCTTACAGGAAATAAACATTATCATTACACTAATATCACTGACTGAAAATAATCATCATCATGATGACATTTAAATGTAATGGTTATGTCTACGATGGCGAATTATGTCACGATGGCACCTTAACACCACTGATAATTCAAGTGGAATCAATTCGATGCTAATTTCTACAGAGATATGCAAAGTATGAATAAGACAGTCTATGGAGAGATTTTTCATTATGAAGATATGAATGCATATTCTTATAATTAATACAGTCTATAAACCTTGTGCAAAAGATATTTGAAATCTTCTCTTATCCTATCACTCTGATGTTGGAAATAGAGTTAACAATTTATGCAAATCTACAGGAAGTAATTGAAATTTTCAACTTAATGAAGTAGATGTAGTTGTTATAGACACTGCCTAAATAACCAATCTACGAAGTAATCTACAGTTTATAAAACAAGGAAAGAAATCTAGTATATAATTGCACAGTTAGATGACTATGAACATATATACATTAATAAAACACGACCTGCATAAAATATGTTAGATGTCAGAGTATGGATAGTTAGATAAAAACAATCATGAGTAACCTATAAGCAATATATGAAAATAAATACAATTCCAACGAGCAACCTACACACAAGAGAGTTAAATACATAAATATGAATATACAACAAATTAAGATACCCAGACCACTGGTGGGCCCCCCAGACAGTCGTGGCACTACTCCAACGTAATATAGAGTCACAAACTTAGCATATCATTCATATTAACATCAGAAATGAGTTTTTTACAGAGAAATTCAATATAATAGTTGTATATATATAAATCATGTTTGTTCGTTCCAAGAGACTTCTAGTGCTTATAGATTTTGTAAACATAGATGAGAGGTCGACCACTGAAAGGGTCAACACTCTCCTAAAATAGAAATTCATTAAATCTTGACAACAGACAACATCTTCTCAACAGCTTCATGCGCTCAAAGTAGAGGCCGATGCAATTGCTCAAATCTAAATGTAATGAGTTCCATAGCTGGAGAGCTTGAGCAGGTATAAAACCCATGTTTTGGATTTTCCAAGAAGAGCCCATCAATATGCCAACCCACAACTGCACTACACTCCAAGGGTCGGATCGAGGGCTTAATAGAGTGTCGAATCAAGGTTTGGATCGAGGGTTGGATCACGTTTTCAACTTGTTTCAAACAAACGAGAAATATTAATATATTGTACTCACTCAATTAAATATAAACCATCATAAAACCATCACAAATAAGGATTACACATACCTTATGTTGATCCATGGAAAATTGATGGATGAAACCTCATAACAACTTCAAAAAGAGCTAATAAAAGAATAAATTGTATAATCTCCATGTGCAAAAATGGATTTGGGCAAAGGAAAAATGGGCAAAACACGGAGTCATCATTCCCCCTACATGCACCTATAATGGAGTATCTTACTACACCTAGTATTTTTTCAAGGATTGATTAGGTTATGAATGATTTTTCTTTTAAGAATGTGCAGAGTGTTAAGCTCGGATTGTTGTTAAATTAGTTGCTACAGGAAATAGAGTCAAAGTTCATATTTTCCTTTCATGACCCTGTAAATGAACATATTCATTACCTGAGAAAGAGCCTTTAAATCACATGCTTTTTAATATTTTTTTTATGAGTTTTGTTTTCTGGTTTTTAAACTGTGTGAAGAATATTGCTTGAAGATTGTGAAACAGAGCATTGTTTTGGAGTGTTTCTTATGTAGGCTATACTCATCAGACATATGAACCTATATGTTATTGGCACATATAGTGCATCAACTCTATTGATTATGAAACCGAATTGACATATTAAATGATTGCAGTATATTGAACATATAATTGCACCACCATTTTTGTGTCATTGTCGCGAAGTTGTAAACGGTAATAGGTAGTATTTGAATTAGATTGGTTTTATTGTTTTTGATTGGTTTTAAGGATGACCTAAGGGTGGAGAGAATATGGTAATATGTGAGGGAAGAACTCATGCATCCACTTTAGTGGGGTTTCTCTAAAGTCAGGTTGTCCTCTTACCTTCAGTAGTTAAAGTTTATGTTGTGCTAGTATTAGATCTTCTTCTTTTTTATGCGTAGACGTAGGTATATGAAAGGTATATTTATTGCATCCAAAGTTACAGAAAATTCAAAGAAACCCCCCCACACTAATTCAGCTAATTTTTGTGCAGGAGAAATTCTCAAAGGAGAGAGTTCAAAGGCAGCAATTGAAACCACAGCCAAAGGCCCTGAATCAGAAGCTACTGTGCAGATTGATAAAATATCACCGCAAGAAGTAAGGGAAGCACTAGCGACTCAATCAAAAGGAGGAGTTGGAAAAGAGACAGAGGTAGTGGTAGAAGAGGTTGAATCTGCCATTGGAGCAGTACACAAAGTATTGAGACAGTTGGATATCCCAACCAATCTAGTGGTTGAACCATCACTTAGTGGGGAAACATCACCTCCAGCCTATAACGTGTTGTTCAGAAATATGGAAAATGAGGAAGGGAATGCAAATAATGAAACTAAGACATTCTGATTCCCAATATTAGATATTACCAGAGATATTGCTATGAAGAATATCCCAATGTCATCACTACCTCACTTCCACAGTATGTCAACAGAATATCTTAATTCATTTTTGTTTGAATTTGATACTATGTAGAAGTTAAAATTATACTAATAGTGCACAAAAATTAAAACTCTTTCCAGCTACACTTAAAGACTCAACATTAAGATGGTTTATGAGTCTAGGAGAACATACTATCTTGTCTTGGGATGGTATGAAAGAAACTTCCCTCCAAAAATATCAAGATTATTGTAGACCTAGAGATGCTAGGAATGATATATTTAAAATGCAACAGTCTGAGGAGGAGAGTCTAAAACATTACCTAGAAAGGTTCCTATACAATTATTAAAAGACAAAACAATTCGCCTTAGACACAGCCACAGTTAGGACCATCTTGTTGAAGGGTATAAGGGATGACTGTATTGAGGTACTGAACCTTATGAGCTTTGGGGATGTATACCAAAATCCATTCACAGACATTACAAAATATTGTAAAAGGTACTCCCACAGCCAAGCCAAAATAGGGAAAAGTTTAAGGGATCCTATAAGAAGAACTACTAAACCTAATCCAAGAGGTGTTACAAGGATATAATTAGGGAATATGCTAGAAAAATTCAAAAAATACATCCTAAACACAATCAACACCCAGTTAGATACCATGAAAATCAAAAGGAAACAAGAAGAATAAAATGCTACTTTAGCAATTTTCTTTCCTCGGTATAGGAAAATGCATCCCAAAAAATAATGTTTTATTAATGTCATTGAAATTGTGGGTTCTGTACAAAATACCACACCACCGAAGAGTTCCCTTCCTTACCTGGACTATAAGCCATTTTTAAGRGAGGAGGGGAACCTCAAGAAACATCATATCCCCCTAAGAGAGTATGGAGGCAGCAAAATCCTAATATGTTTTTTGACCCTACCACACAATACTCACAACAACAATGGATTCCTTCAATTCCTTACTCTCCGTGGTCACATCAGAAACCACAATTCCAACCTTGGCAACAAGGATGAAGGGGACCTGCATATGGGAATGTTCCTTTTTCAACCACCAACTTTTCCTACTTACCCACAATATCCTTCCAATATCTCTCAGTTGTTACCTGTATTTAATGCACCTTCTCTAACTCCACCTTCCCAGCTACAAAAAAAACTTACATTGTCTTTGAACCCAAACCAGCAACAACAAATGCAAGTTTCACCTAATCCAAACCCCCCTCGGCATACCCCTATTCCTGCATAGCCCATCCCTAATCCGAACAATAGACATACATAACATGTACATAATCGTGAAGTACATACTTTCCCAACTTATGTTATAACTCCTACTTCACTTAATGAAATTCAATTAAGATATGGGAAGGTCTTGAATAAACCAAATTCTATAGTGGTTATCCAAGAAGAAGAAAAAAATAGATAACCAACCAGATGAAGAAGAAGACACCCCTGTACAAGAGGAAATTCCTCCTTACATTCCTCACCTATGAGAAATACCTCAGAAAACTAATCCTCCACCTTATCCAGAAAGGTTATTTGTGAAGAAACCTGAGGTGCCTCTAGGACATGACTTAGAAGTTGAACTAAGGAATATATGTGTAAATATTCCCCTACTTCAATCCATCAAATACATTCCTATCTATGCCAAGATTATAAGGTACCTTTGCATTAAAAATCCTAGGAGGAAGAGGAAGGAGCCTCTTGTTATATAGGTAGTTGGACAACTATCGAAATTTATATCAGAAATTCCATATAAATACAATGATCCAGGAAATCTAGTGGTGACTATAGAAATTAATGGTATTTCTTTGTCAGATACACTCATTGATCTAGGAGCAGCAATAAATTTTATGATTGTTGAAACCATGTGAACACTGCAACTAAATCACTTAAGGCCAACACAGACCCTGCTGGAATTAGCAGAAAAATCAGTCATCATCCTAGCAGGAAGTCTAGATGATGTAACAGACACCTTAGCTTCATGGGAGTATCCTATGGACTTCTTGGTAATTCATTCAAAATCCTCCAAACTTGGACATCTAGTTGTTCTTGGTCAACCTTGGTTGGCCACTGTTGATGCATTTATTAGTTGTTGGTCTAGAGAGATGACAATTTCCAATGGGACCCACAATCAAAAACTTATTCTCTTTCCTCCTGCCGAACTAGCCACTAAAGTTCCTTTATGGTTGGAGAATCCCTATGGGAAGGAGGACTATGCTCAGCTCTTGTTAACACTTGAGCAAGTAAAAGGAGTTCAAGAACAAATTGAAGAAAATATTTTAAGCCTATTTTTAGCTAATATAGAATGCATTGAATATCCTCAATATTTTCCAGAATATACACATATCTTCAGCTCTGAATTTCAATATATCTGGCATCCCTCTACTTCTACATTATTCACTATGCTAGCAATAAATTAAGGGGAAGAATATTTTGTTCAGACTGTTGAAATCAGTCCTGGAAAATCTCTATATATCAATTCCAACTTGGAATCAGATCAACAACAAAAATTGATCCAAATGATTCAAGGGCAGCATGATGCGTTTGCATGGGATTACTCTGAAATGAAAGTAATTCACTCGGATACTTGTATACACCATATTTAAACCAATGATAAAATTAGACATGTTAGGCATCCCCAAAGAAGAATAAATCCATCCTTAAAATATATACTGAAAGAAGAACTCTAAAAACTCCTACATGTCAATTTTATCTACCCTATTTCAGATAGCAAGTGGGTATCCCCATTAGTTATTTTCCCTAATAATAATGGAAAATGGAATATTTGTGTGGAATTTAGAGAGCTGAACAAGGCTACCTACAGAGATTATTTTCATTTTCCTTTCATAGACCATGTCCTGGACACCTTGTCTGGGAAGAGGTACTTTTCTTTCTTAGATGGTTTTAGTGGTTACAACCAGATCCAAATCACACTTGAGTATCAAGAGAAAACCACATTTACTTGCCCATGGGGTACTTATGTTTATAGGGTTCTTCCCTTTGGTTTTTGTAATGCCCCTGCCACCTTTCAGAGGGTTGTCTTGGCCATTTTTTTTATTTAACCCATGACTGTGTGGAAGTCTATATGGATGACTTCATAGTATATGGGAATGATTTATAGAAATCATTGGACAACCTGGAGAAAGTATTGTTCAGGTGTAGAGAAACTAACATTTCCCTCAGTCATGAAAAATCTAGAATGATGCTCACTGAAGGGATTGTCTTGGGCCATCATATTTATGGTACTGGAATAAGGGTAGACCCTGTAAAAATTGACATTATTTCTCAAATCAGAATCCCTAGCTCACCTAAATAAGTTAGAATCTTCTTAGGCCATGTTGGATATTATAGGAGTTTCATTCAATATTTTACAAACCTAGCTACCCCACTGTTCAAATTGTTAGCAAAAGAGGTTGAATTCCATTAGGATGAACAATGTCAGATTTATTTTGAAATTTTAAAGAAAAATATTTCAAGTGCCCATGTTTTAAGAGGGCCAAATTGGTCTCTTCCTTTTCATATCTGCACGGATTCCTAAGATACGTATTTGGGGTTGTTCTAGGACAAAGAGAAAACCAACTTCCTTATGCTATCTACTTTGTCAGCAAAAATATTTCCCCTACCGAAGTAAATTATATTGTCACTGAAAAATAATTATTATCAGTAGTACATGCCATTAATAAATTCAAACACTACATAACATGGTATGATTTTTTTGTACACACAGAGCACTCATCCATTATATTTTTAATGAATAAACCTGTGACAAATGCTAGAGTTACTAGATGGTTGTTATTATTGCAAGAATTCAACATTACTATCATTGACAGACCTGGAAGAGATAATATCATTGTTGATTTCCTATCTAGACTTATTCATACATGTGATAATGCACCATTGGATGACAATTTTCCAAAAAAAATGTTTTCTATTTCTACTTACACTCTGTGGTATGCAGATATGGCCAACTATGTTGTAACAGAAAAGTTACCTCAAAATATGTCCCCCTGAGAAAAACACAAAATTATTCAGCTGAGTGAAAATTATATGTGGCATGATGATTGTTTATACCGTACAGAGCTTGATTTGGTGATTAGAAGGTGTGTACGAGAGGATGAGATGCATGACATCTTCAAAACCTACCATGATGGTCCATGTGGAGGCCATTTTGCTGATAAGAGGAAAGCATACAAAATACTACAGTCAGGCTACTATTGGCCAACCATTTTTAAGGATGCAAAGAAGTATGTGGCCAGCTGTGATGATTGTCAGAAGATGGGGAAACCAACTGTAGTTGATGAGATGCCTCTCCAAGCTTAGGTAGTAATTGAACCTTTTGAAAAACGGGCTTTGGACTTTGTAGGACCTATTAACCATATGTTTCGAAGAAGAAGGTACATATTGGTTTGTACAGATTATGTGACTAAATGGGTAGAGGCTAAATCTTTGTATTATGTAAATGAGAAATCTATTGTTGATTTTCTATTTGAAGAAATATTTACTCATTTTGGTGTGCCTCGAGAAATAGTAACAAACCAAGGAACCCAATTTACCTCCAATTTGGTCAAATCCATTACTAGACAATATCAGATTAAACATAGAAAATATTCACCTTATCACCCCCAAGAAAATGGACAAGTGGAATCAACTAATAAGGTGATAGAGGATATTCTCACCAAGACAATTCAGTTACACCATAAAGACTGGGTTGATCGGTTTCTTGAGGCCTTATGGGCCTACAGAACAACTTGGAGAAACACAACAGACCATACACCTTATGAATTGGTGTAGGGAAGCAGGTGTTGCTTCCCATAGAATTTCAAGTAAAAACCTTTAGGACTACTATTGAATTGGGGATGGACTTATATGAAGCTCAAAAATAGAGGATATTGCAGTTGAATGAGATTGATGAAATCAGACAGGATGCTCTTCAGAGGACTACACCCATTCAAGAACAAAGGACTAAATGGCATGATAAGTACATCAAAAAGAAGTGTTTTCATCCAGGTGATTGGGCCCTGATGTATGGTAGTAGGTTCAAGAATTTCAAGGGTAAATTTCCCACTCGATGGTTGGTACCCTATGAAGTAGACACAGTTTACGACAATGGTTCAGTGAAGATAAAAACCATTGATGAAGATCAAACTTCCTTTGTCATAAATGGACATCGATTGAAAGTTTATCATAAGCCTATGTCTAGAGACGATTTTATCAAACATGTTCTTCAAAATTTTGAAATGCAATTCATAAGAAAGAGGAGCTCTCCTCCTGTTGATCCACCACTGTAAGTTTTGTTGTGTGATTTAATTTAACTTTGTACATATATCTATATAGGTGTGTTGTTAGATAATGATTTTGGTGTTACTAACAAGAACAAAAGTTAATAGTGTTCTCATGTAGATAAGCAATAAGAAGGACGTTTGCCAAGTGTAAGTTTATTCCTTTATCCAGCCCTGGTAGATTACTTATGGAAAATGAGCGTAATGGAGTTTTCTTTAAGTTTTTCAGACTCCTAAAAATTGAAAACATCGACGATCAAGAACTGGCCCGGGTTCGAGAAAAATACACAGGACAGTAGATGGAGTTTTCTTTAAGTTTTTCAGACTCCTAAAAATTGAAAACACTGGCGAGCAGGGACTGACCCGGGCTCGAGAAAAATACACGGGACAGTAGATGGAGTTTTCTTTAATTTTTTCAAACTCCTTAAAATTGAGAACATCGGCGAGCATTAATTGATCTGGGCTCAAGAAAGATCCACGGGACATTAGTAGTTAGGTCTTCCTTTGCAATAAAATGGAAGTGGCAACAGAAGTAGTGGTTAGTTTGGTTCCAAAAAGAGGAGGTTTATGCATCTCAACAAGAAGTTTTCTAGCTACATTTTCCTTCTTGTTATAGATATTGGAGCCCAAACATTGAATTATTTTGCCTCATTTTATGACACTTTTGCTACAGTTTCAACATTCCTATACCACTGTGTTGTTTCTAGTTTTTCCAGCATGATACTTTAGCAGAAAAAATTCACATGAAGCAGCAGTAAGTGCCAACACGTACTCCAGCTTGACCCTCAGAACATTCTAAGCTACAAAGATAAGCCTACAAGATTACAATTTGAAGACTATACATTCAGGTACCTTATCAAAAAATCATCTGGTACTGGAGAAAAACATCATGTGTTCATCCGGTACTGGGAAGACTCCATGTGTTGGTCCGGTACTAAAACAATTTTTGCGTTGGTCCGGTACTAAGCCTGTGATCTAGTACTGATGGTGGAAATTTGTTAAAATTGTTCTATACTTGATATTATCCCTTTTTGACAAAGTGCACTTCAGGTAATGGAGGTATGAGCTCATTATTTTATTCCTTTTATTAAGAATCATATTAATTTTGTGCTAAACATATGGTTACTCTCATGAACCTTTCTTACCTTTTAAACCTTCCTATCATTATCTTTCGAAGTCTTCATGTTTATTCCCCTATTTTTAAAATCATTTACGATGGAGTGATCGTTGATATGATTGAGAAAATAACAATCATACCTTGAGCAGGATTGGTCTACTGTGAAAATCTCTTGTCAAAAACGCATGTTCCTGTGATGTCAAAATTATGATTATGACACCTTCTATAACCTTAGGTTGTTAATTATTTATTCAAAACTATGACGTAGATTGTTGCATAATGGAGAATTTTGGTCACATCGACCACATTCCCTGCAATCATTACGAAAATTGGTGTGAATGGGATGTGACATTACTTCTGGATATGATTGTCACAGTATCCATGGATGTGATTCCTCGGCATAATTTCTGACATTTCCTTACCTCGCCATCATTGCAATGATTTGAATGTTGTATTCTCATTTCAATTCATAAACGCTCTTCTAGATGGCCTCGCCATCCAAATTAGCGGTATTTACCCATTCCACACTATACGACCTCCACTCTATTCATTTCTACTATCAATTCATCTCGTTACTCTGTCTCCATCACATTGTTTTCATTACTTTGTTACAGTACCAAACCCTTGCCCGAATCATGTTTCCTACACTTATTTTGAGACATGTTTTCAATTTGGCATGGGGGTTGACATGCATGAACCTGTGTTCCATCTTTACAGAGAGACGGAAGAATATCAAGCATGCAGATAGAAATTTGAGAGAGTTGGTTGGGTTCCTTTTATAGAAAAATTCGAAGGGCATCATGATGGAATGTACCATGCCTTCACCTAGAGTTATGATGGAGAGAGTTTCCAGTTGGGAGAACTAAATTTAAGAATCACTAAATCCACCATAGAAAAAGTGACGTGTTTACCCTCTACCGGAGAGAAATATTTCAAAGGTATCATCATTAATAAGAGGCTATGTCAGAAGTTTTTGAATACCGAACATTTGGACCCATATTGGACAAAAGGCAGCTCTCGGAGATGGATCAAGGAGGAATATTAGACGATGTTTGTCAACTTGCAAAGGTTTTTAACCTATGAAGGGAGGTATGTTGTAACTTTCCTTTATCATTTAAGGTTGTTGTTTCATTTTGAGGGTGGACCACAAATCTATTTTCCCCATTTTCTTTGGATGAGTTTGAATATAATAGTGAGAGGATTTAAGTCTGCCTCTAAGAAGCCTAAAACCAGTCTCTATCACCATGGGTTGATGAAACTTCTTGTTGTTCATGAGTTGATAAAATGAGGTAGCAGTTGGAAGAAACTCCTCACAAAAAACTTTGTTGAAGAGGAGGTTTCTAAATCTGTGGAAGCAAATGTGACAGAAGAATGTAGTAAGGATTCAGGTAGAAAGAATGGGGGTAGTAAAAAAAAAATAAAGAAGCCAAGTAATGAAGTAGACATTTTTGTCCCTATTTCATTGAATTCTGTTAGCAAATTGGACAAAGGAAAAATAGTATTGTTAGAAGAACCACTTGCACCTATGGTGGAACGATCATCCAAAACCAAGAAACCTGGCCCAAACCTGTCCACTAAAATCAAAACGTAAATTAGTGAGAAAAGGAGGAAGAATCAGAGGTATAGTAGTGATGCAAGAGAAATTGCAGATAGTGTTCCAGAAGTAATTTTTAAATTACCTCAGGAGAAGGTTGGAGAATTGGAGAAGACCCTTGAATTGAGAGTTAAAGGTAGACAAAACTTAGAATCAATGAAGATAGTGATATGGCACAATACTCTAGTAGAAAGACAAGAAGTGCACAGGAAGAACAAATTCCAGTTCCTACATTTGAGTCCTCTAGAAGAAAAACAAGGAAGCCACAGGAAAAACAAATTCCAGTGCCTATATATGAGCCTAAAAAGAAGAAAAGGAGATTGTTTGAGGAGGAAATTTCCATTCTTGTTAGAAAAATCAATGAAGCATCAAGTCCATCATGTAGAACCACTCGGAGCATAGCTAAATAGGTGACAATTCCTCATGTTCCTTCTTTTCCACAGGATCCAATTGACATTCTGACTTCACCGGAGGAAGAAGATATGCATGTAGCAACTATAAGTGAAATTGATGAGTTAGTAACAAAGACTCTGAAGGATTTAATAAAGGAAGTTGAACTGAGGGAGGAGGAAAATGAGAAAGCAACACTTGAACCTGTCAATTCCTTGACCAAACATCTGTTGGTACTGAAAGTTGAAAGGCTTACAAAACATAATGATGAATTAAAGAAAAAAGTGGAGGAGTATAAAGTTTTGGACAGATACATCAAGGAAGAAAATGCATAGTTGAAGGAGCATAACCAAAGGTTATAGGATGATCACGACGAGGTATCTTCCAAGATCAATAAGGTTTTGTGCCTGATACAATACACAAGATTTATTAAGAGGGAATGTAAGGATGAGGCTTCAAATTTTGATATCTTAAAACCATGCAATTAATGTTAGGCAAGATGGAAGACAACACCAATTTTGAAATTTTGAGGACCAGTTTGGAAATTTTTGCATGAGGATATGCAATGACTTGGGCATGGGGGAAATTTTGGGTCTCCTTTTTTATGCCTCCAATTACCTTATCGTTTCCTCTATCTCGACCAACTTTACCTTAGACATATGCACCATTTTCCTATTTTCTTCGAGGACAGATCTTTTAGCCAATCTTGTGTATATATGAGGTAACCTATGTTTAAATCATGATTTATGAGATTTATTAATAATTGGAATTGAATAATTGATATTAAATTCTCTCTAATTACCTTTATTGATCCAAGCAGATCTTATGACACAACTCCTACTCATCAGGTACCCATTTCGACGTTCATCTAGTATTCAATTCGTCTGGTACCTCTATCTGTGATCGTCTAGTACCAATGTTATGCTCGTCCGGTACCTATTTTTGTATTCGTCTGGTACCTATTTATGTGTTAGTCTGGTACCAATATATTCGACTTTGTGCGCCTAGTACCAATCTTCTTGTTCCAAGTGTGTGCGTCTGGTACTAGATCTGCATCTACAAGCTTGGGTATTTGAACAAATTTTCTTTCGATGGGTCCAAGGAGTTTGTTGGCTAGAACATACTTTGTTCGTTGAAGACCACGATACACTTCATCCTCATGCACTTCATGTCATGAGGATGAAGTCGTTCCAATGAAAAACGTTATATCAACCAATTGCAATATTTATGAAATCATTTGTTGTTATCTCCAAGTCTTGGTTGTAACGGTTGGTTCTCTTTAAAAAAGAAGACCTTATAGATGATAGATGTACATAGACATAATTAAGCATTGTTATGTTGTAGACTTGATTCCTGAGAAAAAATTTGATTGTACACTTGTTTCTGAAGTAATGATATGAATTACAGTTTATGGAATTTATGTGTGTGATCAAATCTTTCATTGTGTAATTTTCTTTTAAATCTACCTTGTTGGTATGGAAAGGGCCCACTGACCCAACCAAGGTAAGATTCCTTGTATATTCTGTGTAAATATAATTCTGGTTTGTGTGTGAATAAAAAAATTATGTGTTTTGATCATAGCATCTAACTTTATTTCTGTTGTGTTTCAGTAAAGCGTTTGACAAGACACAATATAGATTTGTGGTAATTAAGAGTGAGTGAGCATTTCTGAGTGTAATATAGATTTATGAGTAAATATTTGTTATTCTTGTGTGTGTGTGTGTGTGTGTGGACAATCATTTGTTAGATTGAATGCTTTAATGTTTGTTTCTATTAAGATCCCCATATCTCACCCTACATGAACTTATAATGGAGTATCTCACTACACCTAGAGTTTCTTCCAGAATTGATTAGGTTATATTTTGCAAATACAAGAATAGTTAAGATCTCTATCTCTCACCCTACATGCACCTATAATGGAGTATCTTACCACACCTAGTATTTCTTCCAGGATTGATTAGGTTATGAATGATTTTACTTTTAAGAATGTGCAGAGTGTTAATCTCATATTTTTGTTAAATTAGTTGCTACATGAAATAGAGTCAAAGTTCATCTTTTCCTTTCATGAGCCTGTAAATTAACATATTCATTATCTGAGCAAGAGCCTTTAAATCACATGCTTGTTGAGATTTTGTTTATGAGTTTTGATTTCGAGTTTTCAAACTGTGTGAAGAATATTGTTTGAAGATTGTGAAACAGAGCATTGGTTTTGGAGTGTTTCTTATGTAGCCTATACTCATGAGACATAGGAACTTATCTGTTATCGGCACATATAGTGCATCAACTATATTGATTATGAAACCAGATTGACATATTAAATGACTGCAATATATTGAACAAATATTGAACATATAATTGCACCAACAAGTGCCTTGGTTATCAGAGTGCTCCTCTATAGAGATTTTTTCCATTGCAAAGTTAAGAGGTAGGGTTAGAGGTCTATGATCAGATTATGTTTTGTGGTCATCTAAAAGATCAAAGTTTAGTATTTGGTTGTATATGGGGATATCCGATATTACATAATCAACAACACTGCTACCCATCCCATGGATATATAAGTCATCATGTTAGAATTCGTCCACTTCTTTAGACCATTACAAATTATTTAATCTTGAGAACTACAAAGCTTGATTAACTCGGTACCAAACAAATTCTCGGTTAGGTCTTCGGAGTTTCTTTTGTAATTGTTAGCTAAGACAAGGTCCTCATCTAGCCAAAAACGATTAGGGTTGGAGTCATTGATTAAAATAATAGCTTGATTGGTTGCATTTCTAGTATTAAAGTCTCCTAACAGGAGGATACTACCTTCACTTTTCATATTGTAGATATCTTTCTCTAAGATTTTGTAGACAATTCTTATCTATATTGTTAGCCTCATTTAATGAAGAAGCAAAGTATCAAGTTGATTTTTCTCTATAAAATATTATAATCATAATGAAATTTGGATGCAAAATTGCTCATTTAATTTGTGTGTGTCTTCTGTGATGAATACTATTTAATCTTTTGCGGTCTTCTGTGGTGGATAATATTGGAAATTTTGCGGTCTTCTACAATGAATACTATTTGTAACTTTTGTGGTCTTCTATGATGGATAATATTGGAACTTCCGCTATGAAAAATATTGAAACTCTTGCAATATTATGGATAATATTTGAACTTCTACGGTGGATAATATTGGAACGTCTACGGTGAATAATATTGGAACTTTAGCAGTGAAACTTTTGAAATATTGACTTGGACTATATTAGAACCTTTGGATTTATTAATATTGGACCTTCCACGGTGAATACTATTTAATATTCTGGGGTGAATAATGTGGAAAAATTGATAATATTGGAACTATATATATATATATATATATGCACACTAACCTTTGCGGTGATTATTAAATTAGTAAACCTAGTGACAATTATGGCGCATTTATCGAGTGAATTTCATATATGTGGAGAGGGAGAGCAAAGGAACCCTAGATAAATTTTATATTGAAGCTATTCAAACCCCACGTGAACTAGGTACACAAGTTCCTTGTGTAGTTCTTATTTATTTATTTATGTATTTCCTTTGCTTTCTAATACAATGAGTAATTCACCCCATATACCAAAAACCCTCAAGGGGAGACCTAAAAAAATAACCCTAGAAATTCTATACAAATATATAGAATCGTTAGAAAAATGTAGAGAAGATAGAGAAGCCAAACTTAAACCAAAGTTGGAAACAATGCTTGATAATCGGTTTAAATCCTTTCAAGACAAGATTGAGACAAAGATAGAAAATAGAATTTTAGGGTTGGAGAGTGAGTTACATAAAATGGAGGCTAGATTATAAGAAATAGAAAAACAAAACCAAGAAAAAAAACAATCAACCCAAGAGGGAGAGGTCGCAGAAAATCGTAATATTAGGGATAAGATTACAAAGCTAGAAAAAATCTAATTGGCAATTTGGCTGTACATCGTTTGGAACCTAAGTTGGATATCAAACTCATCAAAGAAGAAATGAACAAGTTCATAGAATTAGACCATGAACATAACAAAAGAGCCTTGAGCCTCATAATTTTTGGTGTATTAGAGCAGAAAGATGAGGACACCCTTGCAATAGTCAAGGAAGAATTAAAAAAATAAATCACAAATTGAGACAACTTGCCTCATAGAAGTAAAGAGGTTGGTAAAAATAATTGAACATAAAGATAGGTTGATATGGGTTAAGGTAAGTTCTATTGACCATAAATATGGCGTACTCATCAAAACTCCAAGATTAAAAGGGTAAAGAATATTTATCAATGAAGATCTCATTCCAAAGAACCAAGTTGAACTAATGAAGGAAGTTCAAACAGTGAAAGAAGCCGAGAAAGAAGGGAAACGGGAAATCATTCGGAATCGAAAGGCTATTATTAGGGATAGAGACCATCAAGATAACGATAAATAGCAATTTGGGACACTCTAGATCCTCTTTTGGAGCTGTCATGGTTTTCCATGGAGTAAAGAACCTATACTAAGTTGGATCTTGAGTGGCATTGACATTATTTTCTTGGTTGAAACTTGGGAGCATGAAGAATGTAAGGTCCCTAATATCGAAGGATTTTTTTTTTGTTTTACATGGAATAAGAAGTCCTCCCGTAGAGGGATTGGAGGTATAGAATGTTACATAAAAATGAACACCTCTCCTCACATTTGGCTTCATAAGAAATATCCTCTCAATTAGTACATATGGATGGAGATATATGATATTAAAGATAAGAATATTTACATAGAAATATGTTATTTCACACCTATTAACTCTACTTTTTATACAAAAAACAATCTAGATAAGAATTGTACCTATAAAAGCTTAGAGCAGGGTATCTACAATATGAAAAATGAAGGTAGTCTCCTCATGTTAGGAGACTTTAATGCTAGGACTGTAACCAATCAAGCTATTATTTTAAGTAATGAATCCAACCCTAATCCTCTTTGGATATATGAGGACCTTGTTTTAGCTAACAGTTACAAAAGAAACTTTAAATACCTGATCGAGAATTTGTTTGGTACTGATTTAATAAAGCTCTGAGTTCTCAAGATTTAATAATTTAAAATGGTCTAAAGAAGTGGCCAAATTCTAACAAGATTACTTGTATCCATAGGCTAGGTAGCAGTGTTGTTGATTATGTAATATTAGATATCGCTATATACAACCAAATAGTAAACTTTGATATTTTAGATGACCGCAAACATGAATTTAATCATAGACCTCTAACCCTAACTCTTAACTTTGTCATGTACAAAATCTCTGTTGAAGAGAACTCTAACAACGAAATGCACTTACTTTTTGACAAACAGAAAGTTGATATTTTCTTAGAAGACTTAAGCAATGCTTTAAAACTCATATTGTATTAGAACAATATTGAAGATGGCTATCATAATTTTATAGCAACCCTCTCTACTTCCATTAACAAATTCTCTATTGAGGTGCTATGTAAAAAGAAAAACAATGCAATTAACCTTTGGTATGATAACGAATGTAAAATTGCTAGAAAATCCATTAGGGATGCTTCAAATGCATCTTTAAAATTTGATAAGATAAATAGGTACAAAACCTTAATTGAATGGAAGAAATATATATATATATATATATATATAAATAGAAAGCAAGAGAAGTTTTTGTACCTATTTAAGATAGATCCTAAGAAATTCTGGAGGCAAATTCTATCTTGTAAAACTAAATAAAAAAAATAAGATTCCCTTGAAGGATTGGAATTTCTACCTAAAAAATATGTATGAATCCCCTATTGTTATGGACAACATGCCAAACAGTTCTACAAAGGATGAAATGTTTTCTATGGAAGACATTAAGTTTGGGGTTAATCGACCCTAGAAAAGAAAAGCTAAGGACATTGAAGGTTACCAAGCTGAAATATTAAAAATTGGAGGACCTATCCTCATCCCTTACATACATAATCTCTTCAATTTAGTTGTCCAGAAAGGCTTCCTAAAACCTTGGACTTAAAGCCTCATTGTACCTATTTTTAAAATCGGGGATAAAAGCAATCCCTCTAATTATAGGACCATTATGATTAGCTCCATTTTAGCTAAGCTATACGGAAGCATTTTGGAAAGGAAGATTGGTGCATGGCTAGCAAGACATGGAAAAAGGGCTAGAGGCCAGGTTGGGTTTAGAGGCTACCATTCCACTGTGGACCACCTTGTTACATTTAGGATCATTACAGAGGGGTGTCGTAATGATAAAATTGATCTCCTTTGATACTTCGTTGATTTTAAAAAACCTTTTGACGTTGTTCCCAGGACTAACCTTTGGAATAGGTTATAACAGCTTAAAGTCCCTTTCGAGTTAAGAGTTGTTGCAATAAGGCTATATGAGAAAGTTATTGCCAAGTTTATGAGCATTAAGGTCTGGTCGGAAGAAATTAACTATAATATAGGAGTCAATCAAGGTTGTCCCCTATCCCCTACCCTTTTTGACATCTATATTGATGAGTTAGAAGATTGTTTGGAGGATGCAGGTTGTGTTGGCCCAACTCTCGCTAGTATAGTCATCATCCTCTTTTTTTGTGTTGATGACATTGTTCTTATGATGAAGAGTCCATATGACCTAGGTAAGAAACTAATAATCCTCAAGGACTTCTTCTCTAGCATGGGCATGATTGTGAACACTGGAAAAAAAAAGGTTTTGATAATTAAATTCAAAAGGATCACCTACGATACTTTTGTTTATGACAACAATAGCTTGGAGGAAGAGCCTTCACACAATTATCTTCGAAACGATATCCACCACAAGCTCAATTGGAACTATAGTGTTGAAAAAGGGATAAATGGAGGGTGTAAAGTTCATCATGGGTTCAAAAACAATTGTAAATCAGCAGAACTTTGTCTTTGGGATTAAAAAAACCTCCTCTTTCACATTCTTGTCACTTCGGTCATCCTATATGGATATGAAGTTTGGGGTTGCAGTATGTCTAGAGAATCCTGGAGAAAGATAGAAGAGATCCAAAAGAATTTTATGACTTATAATCTCAAAATTAAGGGAAATACACCCTATCCTATCTTCCTCATAGATGCAAGTCTTTCCCCCATTGAGAGTATTGTTATGATTAGATACCTAACGTACAAGAACGAGATCAACAACATGGATGACAAGAGGATCCCCAAGATTGCTTCAAAGCCAAAACCATCAGCAGCTCAAGTGGGGATGGCATAAAGATGTCAAATCTTAGCTAAATCATTGGGGAATATAAGAAGAAGCCATCATGCAGAATATTGATAATATTACAAACACTATAACTTCTAAATTTAAGGAGAATATGTGGTGAGATAAAGAATTAGTGGATACAAGGTGGTCAACCCTAATTTAGAAGATCAAAATTACCTTTGAGTTTTGGGAAGTGCAAAGAAGAAAATCAATATTGCTAAAATAAGAACAAACTATGGCCAGCTACATACTCAAACTTGGGGTTGGAAAATTCCCAAAACAGAGTGGGATGAAAGAATCTGCCATCTTTCTTTTTTTAAATTTATTTTGTTTGGTGAAAAAAAATTGTGTTTGATTTTTAAAATTTTACTGATCATATTTTTAAATGAATTAAAATTTTATAATAAATGTTTTTATTAATTAAATAAAATTATAAAATTAATAAAATGTTATGGTGAAGATTCTTATCATTTAAATAAAACTAAAAAAAATTAAAATTTTATTTTTATTAAATTTATTCACTTTTTAAGACAATCAGTTAAGCCTAAAATTATTGGCTTAAATTTAAGTGGACTATCATTGACATCTTTCTCTTATTTCCAGATTCCTAAAATTTGGAAGCAACAGGGTGAGGGTAACATTTGTAAAGGAATAAAATTATGCATCATACAATAAGTCAATGATTGAGTATGTATCATTTTCTTGTGTATATTCAATATCACACGATTTCCTATTATTGACATTAAATAGAAATAACACATTTTGAATCATTAACTTTCTGCATAATATATATAAATTCTTATAAATAAGATGACGGTGACAGGTGTCAAAATTCAAATGTGAACCTCAATTGGTGGAACGTGATCGTCGGCGCTGCCTTGTGGTTAGATACATTGGTGGCTGCGCCATTCCGGCCGGCCACGTGTGGTCAGACGTCCTGAGTCAAACGTCACCAAGTTTCACGGACTGACAGATTTTCTCTATTGGTAGTCGTCACTGCTGACATAATGATGCCGGAGCGGGTTAGTGGTCCAACCGTGCACCCACATTATGCAGAAACATATGTCGACGTCAGCAAGACTCGCATGTGCATCGGCCGTTTGTAATCGCTGACGTGGAAGACAATGAAATATAGGCGTGCCTTACACTCGATCTTTTGTAAGACGTGGCTAGACAATGAAATATAGGCGTGCCTTACACTCGATCTTTTGTAAGACGTGGCTATTGATATTTATCATATTTATCTGGAGTTGTTCTGAAAATAACATATTCAAAGAATCTACATAGTTTTTGAGTTCAATCATAAATTTGAACGGCGGACGAGAAAAGTCAAATTTCAAAAGAAAAAGCAAATGCGATGGTTGAAACCCAATGAAGTCATGTAAATCTAAAAATATATATATATATATAATAATATAAATATTTAAGAGATAAAGTAGTCAAAACATGAAAGCAGTGAGACACACGAAATACACACACAAAAATAGATTGTATTATTGCATAATAGACACAACACAATACACATATATAAAGCTGGATGCTGATCCAACTAACTCCACTCTTGGAGGGATAGGTTGAGAGAATATCTCAACATCCTCCTACAAATCTTCAAACCAATCTCCATCTCAACATCCTCCTACAAATCTTCAAACCAATATCCAACTCAACATAATCATTAATTATAACACCCTCCCTTTAATGATTACATTACAAATAAAACCACATATTACATTTCTCAAATCACAACATAGATTTATGTCTGATCTGGTCTTCATAAGCACTCTCACCCACTCTGACATCTCCGGTTTACGCTCTTTTCTCCACAACTTCGAAGCTTCCTCTCACTCATTTAAGATAAAAACACTTCTGACTATCTTTGATGAATTTGTAGGATCAAAGATTCTTGACACCCCTAAAGAAGAGTCTAGATACTAAACCAACCTATTGAAATACTTCCATCTGTGAAATAACCCCGAGGAATAAATTTCAACAGTTTTATAGGAAAATATTCTAATTACGAAATGTATTTAGCAATCAATCCTACAAAATAACCTTTGTGAATTTCTTGTGGATCAAGATCCGGCCATAAAACCCCGTGAAAGATTCTTCTATGATCCGCCTTCTTTGTAATCATATATAAAACAGACTTTAAGCAACACACGTAACTAAATATATATATATATAATTTATGTTCCTCGTCGCCGACAGCTGCTTTCTTTCCACCGGGCTCCAGATTTGAAACAGATAATATTTGGGGTTTCAAGACTTTTCTTCCAAACAAATTTTATCCACAGCTAAGAGCGGTTGTGCAAGAGATTTGCATAAACAGTAGACGAAAAAGTCAGGATGGTATCCCTCGTTTTTTGGCAATGATAGAGCATACACGATGTTCAATGGTCCAGGCAACGCCATGTACAGCTTCCTCCGATTCACCACATATGTCAAGTTTTCCAGATTGACTCAATAGTCTAACGGAAGAGATCCCCGGGGAGTTTCGTAAACTCTGGATGTTTGTTCCATTCTTCCCTATAATTGCTGAAATAGCTGACATTTTTCGAGAACTGGCCACACAAGCTATTCACATTAGTTTTAAAATCCATTTGATCGCATACAGACCTCACATAAATCGACCCCTCCTCGCATGTTGTTGGCGTATGGGTTAAATGCTCCCTTGCAATTTTCTGGTAGCAAATGGTGTCTAGCGATCTCCAGCGATATGGCGATTTTCCTCAGCAAAACATTTCCTAGCACATCACATTGATCAATCCGCCTAGCATAGGATAGCTAACACTGTTGTTTCCTGCAATTCGCTTAAAGAAATATCACATAAAAACTAATTTATGCTCAGTTAATCTATAAACTCTTAAGCAATCTACAGCTAGTTGATTCATATCACATTGTTTCCTATATTACGTTCTCGGTGAGAGAGTCGGTCCTTGCTCTGATACCAAGTTGGAAAACATGAAAGCAGTGAGACACACCTAAATAATAATAATAAAAATAGATTGTATTATTGCATAATAGACACAACACAATACACATATATAAAGCTTGATTCAGATCCAACTAACTCCACTCTTTGAGGGATAGGTTGAGAGAATATCTCAACATCCTCCTACAAATCTTCAAACCAATCTCCAACTCACATAATCATTAATTATAACAAATAACATATTCAAAGAATCTACATAGTTTTTGAGTTCAATCATAAATTTGAACGGCGGACTGAAAAAGCTCAAATTTCAAAAGAAAAAGCAAATGCGATGGTTGAAACCCAATGAAGTCATAAATCTAAATATATATATATATATATATATATATAATATAACATTTAAGAGATAAATGTAGTCATTGCTTTTATATAAATCTATATATTAAGATGTTGTAAAAAAATGTAGATATAAATTGTATAAGAAATTTTGAAACTTTTAATATTTCCAACAGACACTCCACTTATCATTACATACAACAAAACTTTGAAATATTATTTTATCTTGTAAATGAATATAATATTTAAAATAAAATTTTATATCAATTTAATAATTTACAATAAAATATTTGATATAAGAAAAATATATAATAATATAAATATTTGAAGAGACAAAGTAGTCATCATATAAATTATATATTAAGATGTTGTAAAAAAATGTAGATATAAATTGTATAAGAAATTTTGAAACTTTTAATATTTCCAACAGACACTCCACTTATCATTACATACAACAAAACTTTGAAATATTATTTTATCTTGTAAATGAATATAATATTTAAAATAAAAAATTTCTATATCAATCTCTAATAATTTACAATAAAAATATATTTGATATAAGAAAATAACAAGTTGTTATTTCCTCAATAATTCTATATACATCTATGTCGATTCATACATAAATATAATTTTCATGATGGTTTGTAAAATGAACCTTTGAAGTTTTTGGAAGCTTTCATATATTATTTTATCATATTTTATTAGGATTTGGTCGTATGTACTAAGTTGTTTGTATATTTGGTTGCTTATGTAGGATTTCTTTATGACAAGACTAGTGTATGTATATGTGAGACATATTTAAAAAAAAAAAAATCTAAAAAATTTATAATAGTTAAGATTATTGGTTTAGTTTTTATTGATATAATTTCAAGATTTTAATTAGCAGTAACCTCATTGTATATGAATAAAACTTAGCTATCTAAAATAATATGTTGGTGATCTGTAAGGGAGCATATTGCCACTCTTGCCAATTGACTTTTAATTTTAAATTGTTAACGTGTTTCCTTATATTTAAGGAAAACAAATTCTTAACCAATTAAAAACAATTTTAAAATATTTAAAGAAAACTAATTATAAACCAATTAAACAAAATATCAAGAACACATAACAAAATAAATATAATGGACACATAGATTGAGTGCAAACCACTAATTAAAAATCCCTTCCATGAAAACACAATGGTTGAATGCACATCTGGCCTGGTTGATGTTAAGTGTTTTTAAGTTTAATTTATAGAATGTCATTTCTTTTTGTTATATATAAGTTTACTAAAATGTAAAATATTTAGCTCATTCATGATAGGAAACTAAAATCCACATTCCATAAATCATGTATATGATAGTTTTATTTTACTATGTATCATTACAACACT
Source organism: Picea sitchensis (assembly GCA_010110895.2). Taxonomy (NCBI): domain Eukaryota; kingdom Viridiplantae; phylum Streptophyta; class Pinopsida; order Pinales; family Pinaceae; genus Picea; species Picea sitchensis. Next base: position 5,247 of record SNQJ01S0107687.1, on the reverse strand, counting down.
TATAAAAATCAATGATAAATTATAATTGTTATTTAATACAACACTCATTACACAACACAAATCTTATGTGAAATTGAGGAGATACAATATCGTGAGCATGTCCAACAAAATGAAAGGTATATGGAATACTCACTTTATCATATTTTCATATGCAATTCTCATCTAAATTTGCATCCAAAGTGAGTTCAATTGAATTGTTTACATCTAGTTTACATGATCATCTACCAAATCATTATATTTTAAAAAAAAATTCAAACAATTTTTCTCATAAAATAGTCATTCACAATAAAAAGTACAATAAAATTCAGTGTTTTCTTCTACCATCATCTAATGTGAAACATGACTAAGAAGTAAATTATTTTCAAAAATCAAAACTGGCATATTGGCATATACATTGTCATGATCTTTTACCCTAGATATACACTAGTATACAAAGGACACAATAGCTTGTGACATTTGTTTAGACTTAGAGAAGAGCAACCCCCACTAAATGGCATTAAGGAAGAGTTGCAACATCTCAATGAAAAATACTACTTCTTGATGCAATCCCTCCATGGTTTGGAGCTTGCTCCAAAGTATGGGGATGAGGGAGAAATGGAAGACCATAAGACTAAACAGGAGTCCCAACAACCCATTTCCCTTGATAAAGAGGATGAATAGCACATGAAGAATCTTGGGTTCCCCTCTATCTTTAAGGTGTCAATTTGTATGTTTTATTTCTACAATTATGATAGTATAGGATTAATTGGACAAGGGCCAAGCTATACTCAATATTGTTTTATTTTTGTTTCTATAAGGACATATTGGCTTGGGGCCAAGACTATTATGTACCAAATACCTAAAATGGCATAAAAACATAATGAAGAAGTAACTCCACACCTTGAGATTGAAAGAGAATGAATGAATAAGAAGCCTCTTCGAGGGAGAAACCTCCTTTAATAATATAACTAAATGCACAAGACAAGATGATCTCTAAGACTAGTTTTCCTTGGTATATATAGGAGACAAAGGGTACAATTACAATTAAGGGGCCTAACCAACCAATGGTGACAACACTAATCTAACAAGAAAAATAAAATGTCTCAACATCTAGGGCTTAACAAAGACATACCCAAACTATTTAAGTTTTGTATATGATGTTATTCAAGCCATTTAGTTTGACTGTCTCTCAATTGAGTTCTCTAATAACATGTAAATATTTTAACAATTGGTGTATATGAATAGATAACTTGCCACTTCTAAAAAATCTCAAGTAGTTACTAAACAAAGAATGCAAGACACACTAGATCAATGGATATAATTATTTCAGATCAAATGTGAAACCCTAGATAAGACGCAAGCCACTTTTCCACTAAAGCAACTCACTATCCATGTCAAATAGAAAGAAAATATCATGGACCATGTTAATATTTGAGAAAAAGAATCAAGAATAGTAGAAGAACCTAATATCATATCTTTCTACTCTTCCCATGACTTAAAGCAATTTGTTGTGAGAATGGATAGGTAAGTGGTTATGTATGGGGATATTATCTAGTAGTTCAATATCTACTATGCCCATGGTTAAACTAATCATTAATGTGCATGCATGCATGATATACAATTTCATATTCAAATTAACATCTCCTTTTAATGAATAAACTACAATTGGCAAAATGTATCAACAACAAGATGCCTTTGATACCTATTATTTCATAACTATCCAATATCAAAATATGCATTTTTTAAAGTGGACTTGGAAGAAAAAAAATGTATATCGGTTAGTGCAATGTTCTAACTAGAAGGTAACATGAACAACTCATTACAACAAGTCACATCCTTGCATCCTTACCTTTCACAACTATGCCTATGGTACAACCCTCAACAACGTAATAGGTGAGGTAGGGGTTGAGCATCTTGGAAAGTGGCAGATGAGGAAGAGGTCCAATATTTGAGTAATGTTTAGACATTTTCAATAGAAGCTAAGCATTTGAGCAACATCAAAACAAATGAATAGCTGAGACAACCTTAGAATAGGTGACAGGTGAGACAACATCCAAGAATAAGTGAATAAGTAAGGCAACATCTGAGAGTAGACGTTCAATTTGTAATAACTATTTAACCAAAATGAATTTTCAATGGCAAAGCATGGTACTGATGGAAAAAACCAAAATGAATTTTCATGGTACTGATGGAAAAATCAGAAAAAATGTGTGAGGAACTAATGAAGCAATACCTATGCATAAACAAACAACTTCCCATTAAGATCATATTTTTCAAAAAGTAGTGCAAATGAAGGGTGTCACACGCTTTTTCAACTTTGTGTTAAGAAATATGAAGGGGCAAAGTATCAAGTGGCTATTCATATATAAACTATATGTCAATTGATCTCTACATTGATTGTGATGTGTAAAATGGCCTTTGGGAGTTTCACGAAGCCTTGAAATGTGAACATGCTCATATTTAACTTTTGTATAATTCTTCAAAATTGTTATAATATGACAAGTTGAGATAACTACCTCACGAGGATGTAATCTTATTCAATGTATTAAGATACGAGGTTATGCATTCTGAATTTTAAATCTTACAATATTAGTTCGTGGCCATGGAAAAAGTTGTCGAATTATTATATATATACTTTTGATGTAACATTTTCTTCATATTCATATATATATATATATTATATTTATTTTTTCAATAAAAATATGAAAAATATATAAATGTTATTTTTTAATTTAAAGTATTAGTGGATATTTGATTAGGTTAGTGAAAGTGAAGTATTGTTATTACCTTTATTGAGGTTTAATTCTTTCATTTGTATGTTTGTATTTGTGATGATGAAAACAGATGGGATTGGGTATAAGTCTTGTGTGGACTAGCAGAAGAAAGAAGAGAAGATCAACAAATCTATGTGGTTGAGCTTACACAACAAGGTCTCTACATGGAATGTTCTACAAAATAGAAATTTTATAGGGTCGAATGGTAGTGTCAATGTCACCAAACAAAAGAAACTATAGCTCATCGCATGTTGTAATGTCCATATTCCAAGGAGGTATGGAAAGAGGTGGAGAGATTAATTGGATTGGGAATCTTTGGGAAGGGGGAAGTCTTGAAGAGGCCTCTAGAACTTAGTGTAACATAAAGGAGACTTCCAAGATAAGAGCACTTCCACTTAACATAGTCTGGGGAGTATGGTTAGCTAGAAATCTAAAGTTGTTTGAAGACAAAGAGACTCTTCCCCTCAAATGTGTTGTCTAGTCCTTAAATATTTTAAATTCCTACCCATAGGTGCAGGAAAAATCTATCTCTCATATACAATGTGAAGTGGCTACAAATAAGAATACACCATGGAATTTTTTGGGTGGTGCATCATAGGGGAACCCTTCTAAGGGAGGTTCATGAGGCATACCATACTTATCTTTTGATCATATAGTATTTCTTTTAAAGTGAGAATTGGTCAAGAAACTAACAACTTATGTGAAATGAGGGATTTAAAGATGGTCCTAAAACTAGCAGAAGAATTTGGTGTGACCCAATTACAATTTTTTGGAGACTCAATGTTGGTTATCCAATGGATGCACAAAGAAATTGCTCTAGAGAATTTTACATTATGGCCCTTGTATGATGAAGTTCTCAATCTACCAACATTTTTCTCATATACATCTTTGTCTCATATTTACAAGGACAAGAATAATGTCGTAGATGGGCTCTCAAAAGCTGAGGTTGGGCTAGAACGAGGAACCTGGATTGTTTCAGTAATCTAGAATGGTCATACTGCAAAATATAATAATGAACCATGAACTTAACAATGGTCATTACAATTTCTACCTCAATTTTTGTATAATGATATACTCTCAATGATCTCTATATGAAAGATTAAATATGTTTTTCTGAATGGCATTTTGGTTATGTTTGAATATGTTACCGATATAACTAAATAAGAACAACTTTCAATTTTTTTGTAATGAAAGATTGTATATAAAAATGTCATGTAAAAAACTTAAAACACTTACAAACATCTTACAAACAGCTACAAACATCTTACAAACAGCTACAAACATCTTACCATGTAATTTTGTTATCTTAATAAAAATACAAATCTTTTTCCTTTAAAAAAAAACACTTAAAATTTTTAAACATTAACAAAAAAATATCATTTTTATAATTGTAATTTTATAGAGATTATATATTAAATATAATAGAGAAGGAATATATATTACATTTCATAATGTAATATATTTTATTTTATTTTGAATATATATGTATATGTGGGAGAGAATATTCATGAAAAATATTAAAAACAAAAAACCATATTTGAATATCGCCAATATTTTTTCCAAAAGCGTTTCGTCGACCTTTCGCAAGGAAATGATTTTAAGAATCAACTTAACTCATAGTATATGGTTTTATTTATATGATTTATAAATTTGAGAAAGTTAAGATTAAAAAATGAAGTTGGTGTGCACAACTAAAGTTCATCATAAAATTAGTGGGGAAAGGGAAAACTCAGATTTCAAAACGAAAGGCAAATGTGATGGTTGACATAAAACAGAGTTATATTAATTTCATAATATATAATAATATAATATAATTCATTTAATAAAGAAAATAAAATAATATTAAACTTTTAATGAAGAGACAAAGTACGAAGTTGATTTCCTATATGACAATTCATATATAATGATGATGAGCAAAATGATCCAGAAACTTGGAACTATTATTTTATCATGTTAATATGATGATTGAAATAAAAAAGAGTCATGCTATAGTTATAAAATAAAATATTTGATAAATCATTCGGAAACTTGGAAGTATTATTTTTTCATGTAAATATGACTAATGATGGTTGAAATTTATAAAAAAGTCATACCATATTAGTATAATAATATAAAATATTTGATGAAAGGACAAAGTAGTAAGTTGTTTTTTTATAAATTATATACTAATTTATATATCTCTATAATATTTAATGAAAGGGCAAAGTAGTAAGTTGATTTTCTTTTATAAATTGTATGCTAATTTATATATTTGATGAAAGGCCAAAGTAGTAACGTTTATAAATTATAGGTTAATTTATATTAATATAATATTTCATGGGGCAATTATATGTTAATTGATATATTAATATAATATTTGATTATATATTCCATCATCATAATATTTGATGAAAGGGCAAAGTAGTAAGTTGTTTTTCTTTCATAAATTATATGTTAATTTATATAACAATATAATATGTAATGAAAGGGTAAAGTAGTAAGTAGCTTTTTTTTT
>SNQJ01S0107686.1:0-26349 GCA_010110895.2 Picea sitchensis | reverse complement strand
TGAGGTATTCAACAACCTCCAGGGTCTTCCTCGAGTTGATGATTTCAGCTACTGTGCCCACCTGGCACGTCTTTGTCTGAATCCGTAGAGTTCAGAAGTGCTTCAATGCACTGGCTATCAGAACCCGCAGTGTTCTATCACACCCTCCTGGTGTGAAGCCTCAAAGAACTCTCAAGCCTGAAATCAAAAACTCCTGCAAATGCACAATCACAGCATACATTCAGAGCATATGAAGAACACATGAAAACATCTACACAACACAGAATCATGCAGGAAAAAATGATCTGGTTTGTATTAATAAACTGTTTGAGTACAAGGGTGTTCTCGAGCTCAGACTTTAACAGAGTCTTGGCTCTTTCTCTTCTGATCTCTCGAATTTTCAAAAATGAGATACCATCCCAAGATATTTTACATGAGGGGGCTCTTAGAGCGCTTCCCTCCAACCTCACCTACCCTATTCAATTACATTGAATGGGCTGCCTAGTCCACAATCTAGATCTAGATCTCAGCCTTCCACATTTAAGGCCTACCTACTTCTACACTTGTGAAAAGAACGGCCTCACGGCTCAACAGCCTAAAAAATTTAATTACATTCATTCAAATTTAATTTGAAAATGAGGGTTGCGCCTCTCTTCAGCGCGCGATTTGAAACCGCTGACGTGGCTGGCTGACGTGGAGAGATGCTCCTGCATCACAAGGGAAGAAGGAGGAAGAATTGAGAACAATATTATGCTACTACATTTTCAAGAGTGAAAGCTAAGAAAGAGCTAAGGCAATGAATGAGGAGGACTACAACTCAAGGCCCAAAGAATTAAAGCTTGATGTAAGGATCTCTATTTTATTAGTATATATCAATGCTAGATTCCCCCTTCTATGATTGTGTTTTAAATTGCATGATGAGTGGTTGATTATTGATTTGGGTATAATAAGATAGCTCTGATTTGAATTGATTTTCTTTGACACTTGAAAGGATTCATAGATTTGTACTCATTTGTTTCTTGTCTGTAGGAACCAGTTCGCAAACACTGGATTTGGATCTCTATAACTGCATAATTCAGACACGTAAGGACAACCGTCGGTCAATAAGGTATGAATCTCTTCCATCTAGGGTAAAAGGAAAGAAATATAATAAGATCTGAATGACATCAACCAGACACATCAGGACAAGCATTAGTTAACAAGGTATGTCTCTCTTCCCTTTAGCGTAAAAGGAATGAAATCTAATAAGATCTTAGAAAAATAATAATATCTATCGGTCATCTATATTGAATCAAGAGTAGATCCAAGGGAGAGATTTCCTATTCACTAGAGGTTTTTACTCCATAACATATCCACACCACATTTAATATCAAATAAATACATTATCATAGGGATTTACTACAATGATTCTTATGGCCACACCACATTGAATATAAAATCAGGACATTATTTTTATAAGTAAAAATGAGCTCATCAACAACTAGAATATGCTTGTCACACTAGGTGATTGTCGAATCTCTCCACAATGAAGTTCACATGTAGAGAAATCTTAAGATCTAAAGGGAAATATGATTTGTGTTAAAGTAGTTTAAAAAAAATAAAATAAAGAAATATGTATCACCTTTATCGTTGGAGAAAGAATCATAAAAATAATGAAACCTATTAATTTTTCTCATTCTCAATACAAGGTCCAAACCCTAGCCTACCAAAAAAAATGTTTATCCAAAGACTTATGATCAGGAAAGTTGTAGTAGAAAAATCCACCTCTTTGCCAACGCCTCTTGTCTCTTCCTCCTCATACATAAAGTTGTAAGTCTCTTAATTTAGAAAGATAGTGATGCAAGGGAAGATTTTAATGAATCTCTACATAACACTTTTCTAACTGAAACCCATTATATTCACATTATCATTACTTGGCCAAGGGATTGGGTTTTGTTGACGGGCGAAAATGACTGTCCGTCAATTGGAAGAACGAGTCTGGTCCCGAGTTGTCTAAGTAACCCAAGCCGTTTGGTATAACTCATCCTGACGGGTTTAATGGCTCCATTGGCCAATCTAAGAATCCTGGAAGAAACAAAATAAAAGAAAAGAAATAGGTAACTAATTATTAAATATTACATATATGTACATATGTATATAATGTGACTGTAATAGGTGTATTTAAGCTAAAGATAGATAACTCTCATTTATATACATTATTTACAGTCTACAAGTTTTAATCGAAACTTACGAAAATCGATGTGAAAATGACTGCTTTCGAAGAAGCAGATAAAGAAAGAACATAGAAATATTTTTTGATTTTCCTTTTATAAGTCTTAAACTAATGAAGAAAATGTTATGAAATGAAAATGTACAGATAGTCAAAATCCAAACTTTACGTTCAAATTTCAGTGATAAACAAATAGAAGAAAAATGAAATCGAGCTAACCTGTTATCGAGCTAATTATATGCATCCAAATATCTGTGTGATCTGAAAACATCTAACCACCTTGCCCAGGAGGGAAACCTGCACTGAACCTTAAGTTTGTTCTGAATAAATGCAGAATGATTATGTTGGCAATTAAATTTAAATAGCAGATAGAATGATATCAATAGTTATTGTGATCTTATAATTGCAAGAAATTGCATTAAGAAAAATCTGTTGGCGAACATCCTTGCATTTAATCTATCAACATAAATTAAAGGAGAAACCCTGTAATTGAAGCTAAATAGATGATCAAAAAATTTATATCTGAATCATTTTATGGACAACATTCATAAAGGAATTATCCTAATAACATAATAAATGATGAAGAATAAAGCTATCAAAAACTTATTATGATATCAAGATGAACAAAAACTTAATGAAGACACCACCCACAAGAAACTAAAGCCAAAACGAGTATTGTTGTTTATTAAAGTTTGTTGATCAAAAGTCTATGTTATGCCCTAGGCGAGGATGCCTTGATTACAAAAATTACAAGTATTTAAAGTGTTTAGAAAAGCTTAATATCTTATCTTGTGGGATAAGATTAAATCTCCAAAATGATTTGTTGATTACAAAATAGAGGGTGATAACCACTCCATATCACATTGTATCTCTAAAAACTAAAACAAACTTCTTTTTGTTTACAAAAGATGTGACAAATGAGCTCAGAAATAGTCCATAACATGAGATCACCACCAATTACTTGATATCCTGAAGAAAAAAAAACGAAAATAAAAGAGTTTAGATATCGTTATAACCAATAATTTCCACAAATTTGAATGAACATAAACTGGCTACAGAATCAATTGATTATGTAGCTAGTTCTATTTTAACAACAAAAATCAATTTAAATCTATATAATTAAAAAAAAATGAATAAAATAAAACTAAGGCAATCAATCAAACCTTTACCTCTTAACTGCATGCTAAATTTGATTCACAGGATCTCATAATTAACTACTGATGTAACACTCTCAACATTCTTTACTATTATGTTCCCAGTCATTTTCAAACGCTTGCCTTGCCTTTGAACAATGGACTTTAGCCTATGATTTTCATACTTTAGCGATTCGATCTTAATAGTGAGGGTTTTTATTTGCAATTGCAAAGTAGGTATGTCTGTATAATATTTATCGATCCAAAACAGAGAAACTTCATATCGTGAATCTATGATAGTTGTTTGAGAATGTCCACGACCATGTTACAGAATGTCTCCACTATTTCCTGTGGGTTTCTTATCAAGATTAATACCTAGAAATCCTTGACTGTGCTTCAGGCAGGGTGGCAAATTATCTACGAAATTATAAGCCTGATCAAGATCTGGTTTGAGGCAAGGAGAGTCTTCTTCGGCCAATAATATCTCGATCTCAGAAACTGAGCTCTCATGGACCTCAATCATTTTGATCGAGCTCACATGAGAGTTCAATTTATTTCGTAGGCTTCTTGAGATTAACCTACCTTCCCTTTTATTTTTAAACCCTATATCCATGTCACCCTTAGACGGTTTGTATGAAGGCGTGTTTGTGTTCTTAGCAAAGGTGTTAGGATAGGCGTGTTGTTCATGGCCATGCAATTCAAAGGCTGTCGGCTCAGCATCTATTTGCTCGGGCATAGGGTCATTGAGGATGGCCATAACATAGGCTTCTTTAGATGAAGGAAATACTATGTCAGTGGCAGGGACTCTAGTTTCTTCAATCATGGGCTTATCAACCTCTACAGTACTGGGTGTAATGAAACCATTTTGGATTAGGAAGGCGTCCCAATTATCATTTTGCAATTTTAGTTGATGAACCAACAACATTTTTATCAACCCGTGATGAAACGGACTGGAGTTTAAATGCTGCCTCTTATACTTTTTGGCCATCTTATATAGACTTCTTAATAAATAAAAGGGCATATTTAGTTGAAAACCAATGAAGTTCATCAACAAACGTATGTGATACAGGAAAACAAGGCCAAAGCAACCCTCACATCTGACGAATTGTCTCGGGATTGCTAATAAACCATGCCACCTAGTTTTCAACAAGGATACGGGAATACCTTTATCACATCATATGATCTTCCTAGAGGTGAAGAACATGATCCATGGTACCTCCTCTACCTTGACGTTTTTGAACCATTTATGCCCGCTCAGTGGAAGACCCGTCGCTTGGCCTAAACAATCATCAGTGACTGTGATCTGAATGTCTCCTAGATTGGCTTGGTAGCCATCAAAGATAGGGAAAATTATTAGGCAGTTTGCAAATTAAAACCCTGAAATTTCTTGAGAAATCTGAGCCATCCTTGACCTTTAAGGTCTTCCCTTGCATCATCACACAGGAGAAGGGTTTGTGAACCATTGGGATCAATCCTTACAATCAGGGCCATGAGGGTTTGAGAGGTAGATAGAAAACACAGTGAGTAAAAAAGGTTTATGGGACAGAGAATATCAAAGAGAAATATCAGACCCAAAACTCATCAATACCCTAGCGCGTATGAAAAGGGGTTCTGCAATACAAAATGAAAGGTATTTTGTGAAATGAATGCCAAGAGTACATACGAAACCTGAGACTTAGCTCAAAATGATGGGCCTATCATTTTCGAACTGCGACCTCCCACAGGGTATAGGACACGACCAAGTTCTTTCAAAATTTATCATTGCGCAAGAAGGTGGGGTTGGTTTCTAAAGTTTAGGAGAGGAAAATTTATGTGAACCAAAGTGTAGTGACAAGAATAGGTCTTACCAAGCTCCACAAAGATATATAGCATATTTTAATTTCAATGGATCCTTGGTGTTTCAAACAAAAATTCAAAGCACACTTCACAATCGATGAGCCAGTTTAAAGCAATAAAAAGGATGAGCTTCACAGCAAAAAAATCCTTTATTAAATAAAACTGTAGAGACATCTACCTTTCATAAACCTTAGATAATATGGTAATATTAAACAATCATAAGTTTTAATTCTTCGTTCATGATTTTAGTCATGAACGAAGTGTGAAAATGAAGAAAGGAAAACACTAGGAATAACCAAAACATCATATTCATAGTTTCAAAAATTGCTTATGAAAAGCAATAACCATATGACAATGGGTAGGCAGCTACATAATTTATTATTTGATTCTTTAAAAGGTGAAAATATATAGGGCTACCAACAATGGCGACTTGCTGGGAGAAGAAGTTATCTCTGTATCACCGACAAGTTCAGGTTAGAACTATCAGAATGATTTCAGATCAAAGAACAACTGAAAGACATTAAGCATCTTAACAATCATTACATGGTCCAACTTAAGATATCTTTCATTAAAAATGAAATCTGGTGACATATTTCACAAATGAGAGCCATGATGTTTAAGTTAATCGTTGCAATGCTGCTAACAGGGCCACTTCTACCAACAGGCATCCATAGCCTCAACAGGGATGTCAATTAACCCACTCTGACGCCTCTATCCTGTCCAAGAAATTTCAATTCAGAATGAAGGATGCTTATGATCAAAATTTATACCTTAGAATTTTCTCTAACCTCACATCGCTTCGCTGCCAACGGGCCTGTTCAGTACCCCAACGAAATTGTCTTGGCATCATGCATGCATTTACCCACTGCCAACAAACCTGTTCAGTATCCTGGTGGGTTTACAAACACTTCCCACAACTCTTGAGAAAATTTTCACAATCTGATATAAATTTAAAAACATTAATAAGAGTAGGGTGACGCTAAAAATTCCAGTTTTTACAAGACTTGTTATTTTCCAGCTTTTTAATTTTTGCTTGCTAGCCTTCATCATGGTATGAGAATAGTTCACTGATGAAACTAATTTTCGAGGATAGGAAAGTATTCTTGAGTCGCTTTCTTAAAATCAGGGGCAGCGTAAAGAGATTTTAATAATAGTCGTGTCTGCTCTCAAATGAAAATTGAAACCAAAAATCAATTCTGAATAAAAAACCATCTTTAACTAGTCTACGTTTTTAGGAAAACACAACAGTTGATGCTCCGGCAGTCCTTGACAGTTGTTTTAAAATGAATCATTATGTTATCCTTTTTTGAACTAAACCGCAATACAAGCATGTTTTACCTGGAAAGCCAATAAACAAAAAAAATAAAAATAAAAAACGAAAAGCAAAACAAACCAAAACAAAAAAATATGTACAAATGTGTATCTGGGAGTTGTCAAGTGAAATACCTTTTGAGAGATTGGCCATTCACTGGGAAGGTGTCTGGCTATCCCTCTAAATTCTACAGGCAGAAAGAACTGGGACCTAGTTTTTCAGAAATTAATAAAGGTCCCAACAATAGGTTCTGGAACTTGGTATGTTCCCCTTTCCCCTCATGAGGTTTATCCCACTTGACGACAAGATCACCTACCTCAAAATTCTTGTTGGAGGAAGAACTCGAATCAAAATAGCTTTTGAAAATACGTTGATGCTGATCCATTTTTTCTTTCTCTTGGGATCTAACCTCTTCTAACTTCAGCAAAGCATTAATCTGACTTTCCAGGGGAGGACAATCTTCTTCCTGAACTTTCTGCGATAGTTGTAGAAAGGGAAATAGAACATGCGGAGGAAGAATTGCTTCCCTTCTGTAATTGAGAAAGAAGGGGGAATTACCAACAGTGGTTTTCAGAGTCACCCTATCAGCCTAGATTGCATTGAATAGTGCGTTGTGCCAGTTTTTGTGGTTTTTGGAAACTGTCCTCTTGATGATCTTGATCATGTTTTTGTTTGTCAATTCTGCTAAACCATTTCCTTGGGGGTAATAGCTAGAAGAGTATTTTAGTTTTATCCCTTTTTCTAAAGAAAAGGCACTCATATCGAGGGATGAAAAATAGGAAGCATTATCGAAAACCAGACATTCAGGAATACCAAATCTAGTAATGATGTTTGAATTAAGGAAAGATATTACTTGACCGATGTTTACCACTTTTAATGGTGCAACCTTGGACCATCTGGTAAAATAGTTGTTGTTGTAATGATGTATTTATGCTGCTACGAGGAGGTGGGGTTAATTGGGCCAATGATGTCAAGACCCCATTGTTGAAGAGGGAAATCCACCGAGATAGGTTGCAGTGGGAATGTCGCCTTCTATACTCGTCCAGAATCTGTTTGGAAGATTATGCATTTGTGACATAATGTATGGGCATCTTTGAATGCCATGTGCCAATAGTACCCTACTCTTAATACTTTGTGAGCAGTAGTGTCTCCACCGAATTTCCCACCAACTTCTCTTTCATGCAATTAAGATAACACTCTATCCGCTTCATCTCTTTCCAGACAAAGCATAAGGATTTCATCAAAAAAATTGTGAAATAATATACCATTCACCAGCTGGAAAGGTGCAAATTTTAGTCTTAATGCTCTTCTCTTTTTTGGATCAAGATGACGAGGAGTTGAACCATGTGTTAGATAAAAATTAATATCATCAAACCAAGAATTAGCAGGATCTTGTGAACAATAGATTTGACTTCGATTATGTTGATCTTCAGTTAACACATCAGTTTGATTTTTATTTTCTTCAACTGAATCAACGATTAATTTACATAGAGCTTGGCGTCTAACAATTTTCGTAGGGTTAATCTCGAGGTCATACTCTTGTAAGGATGTCATCCAGCTTGCCCGTTTTTCACCCATTTCTTTCTGTACTAGCAAATTTCTTACAGCAGGGTGAGGCACAATGACTTTAGTTCTAGATTTCAATAGATATGATCGAAAATGTTTTACCTCTTTAAAAACAATGTAATCCTTCTGATCAACAGTTGGATAATTAATCTTTGCTCCCTTGAAGGATGACCTCATAAAGGCAATGGGAATTTCATTGTTTTCATCATTCTTTTGGGTTATCACAATGACATAAGATCGATCAGAGGCGAACGTGTAAAGAGTGAAATCTTGTGAAAAGTCAAGGCTCATTAGGGATGGAGCCTCCACTATGGATTTTTTTATTGATTAAAAGGCTTGACTTTCTTGTGGTCCCCAATGGTATTGCACATCCTTTTATATTAAGTTTCGCAATGGCCTCACCATTTCTGAGAAACTCAGGACAAACCTTCTGACAAAATTTATTTGACCTAGAAAATATTGCATAGATTTTTTAGAAGAGGGGGGAGGAAGCTTTGAAATGAATTGAGTTCTTTTGGGATCAATGATCATCCCTTCATTGGATACTATGAATCCAATAAGCTTGCCTTGTTCCACTGCAAAGACATATTTTTTAGGATTTAGAGAGATGTCATACTTACGTCGTCGTTGTCAAACAGATCTCAGATGGGCTAAATGATTCCCCTTATTTTTGGAGAAAACAGTGGCATCATCGAGATAGACCACTACAGATTGATTGATTAGACCACGAAAAGCGATATCCATTACTCTCTGGAAAGTGGCCCTGGAATTTATAAGCCCAAAAGGCATCTTTCTATAGGCATAGGTACCCCATGGAGTACGAAAAGTGGTTTCCAGCTGGTCTGGGGGAGACATGAGGACCTGGTTGTACCCGAAAAAACCGTCTAGTAGTGACAATATTTCAGAACCGGATACCTGCTAGAGAATTTGTTCCATCGGAGGAACATGCTAATTGTCTTTGTGAGATGCTCGGTTTAAGTTCTGAAAATCAACAAAGAGTCGAATTTCACCACTTTTCTTCCTCACGGGTACAAGGTTAGATACCCACTGTCTGTTTCTTACTGGGAATATTATCTTTGCATTCAATAGTTTGTTTAGTTCTTTCTTGACCATTGGTTCAAGTTTGGGGTGCATCTTTCTCAACTTCTATTGAAAAGGTTGAGTCTGGGGTTTCATGGGGATGATGTGTTCTATAATGTTAGGGTCAAATGTTTTTAGATCATCATATGTCCAAGCAAAGACATCCTTAAATTCTTTAAACAGTTTTATAAAGGCTAATTTCTCTTGATCGGAACATCCCGTTCCCAAATTGATGCATTGTGGATTATCTTTAGTTCCCAGATTTACCTTTTCATGGGTCAAGGAAGAACTATTCATTTTACAATTTATCGATTTTCTAAATTTCTCATGCAAATCATAAAACTTCTCTAATATTACCACAGATTTCGGGATAGAATTTACCATATCTAATGTTGATTCGGGAGACCTTGGGTCTGATATTACCATAAAATTGTGGAGGTCTTCGTCGTGGGTGCCTTCATTGATAACTGCACCTCATAAAGTGTCTTCCATGTACATAAAACTGATGATATGTTGATCATCATCGAACACTCTCTAGTTAGTGATGTTGTTTGGGACTGATGGTCTGAACAACAACTCAATCGAAAATGCGTTCGGAGAAAGGATTTCTTCAGGAAAAAGTTTGTAAGTAACTTTAGCTAACAAGTCAGCCTTAGAATTGTTTAATCTTGGAATGGATTTAATGTTAAATGCGTAAAATTTGTGCATTAGATTCCATACCTCAGCTCGATAAATTTTCAGGTGTGGTGATAGGCAATGAATGGAATTTCTTACCTGTCTGACCACAATTTTTGAATCGCCAAATACTATTAAATTCTGTACTTTCAAATCTAGTTCCTTTCTGAGTCCTTGCAAAAGTACCTCATATTCAATAGTGTTGTTTGTGCATTCAAATTCTAATCGACAAGCAATCAAAGTTTTGTTACCTGCTGGGTCAATGAGCACACATCCTGCACCAACTCCTTCTTTAGATTTGGATCCCTCAAAGTAGAGAGACCATATTTGAGCTTCATCAGCTGTATTAGACACATTAGGTAGAACTTCCGACTGTGTGCATGTCATGAGTTCTGATTGTTCTTCTGGGTCAGTGATGATAGAAGTTTCCGCCATAAAGTTACCGAAAAGGTGTTCATTCTCTGCATTTCGGGTGAATTAGCGGAAGCAATAAATGGTTCATTAGCGTCATTTAAATCGGTCACGGTAAGCTTGAGGTAATGCTCACGATTGATCCTGATTTTGTTAGGCCTCCCATTCTCTGGAAGCCACAAATGGGACCAGTCTATCACAAAGTAGCCATGCAACTGTTTGGACCAATCCCTGCTTAAAAATAAACCATATACTTTAGGGATGTCAACGACAATGATATCAATAATCTGGTGAACCTTAGGATTAGAGGATAGCCTAACAAGGACATTTTTTAATTCACCTATTACCTTAAAACTGGTTCGACCGAGCTGAATAATTTTCATACTGGAAGGTTGAACTTCAGCATTAATTTTTTGGCAGACAGACCAGGGCATCACATTTGATGATGTGCCAGAATCTACCATGCAGTTATGTACATTTCTATTGAAAATTTCAAAAGTCAATAAAAAATATAGGAAATTTTTGCGAGTATTAACAACAGAACTTTGTTGGTTTTTAGTCATTGTCCCTGAAATTACTTTATCTACATTTGATACACTTTTTAGAGAAAGGTCTCTTTTATCTGAGGGTTCTGGTGTTGTTTTAATAGGGACCTTTTGAGGTGTTTTACGACTGATTTCTGCAATTTTCTTGTTGTTCAAATTGTTGTTTTTGTTGTTTTCTCCAATGTTCTGAAGCATCTTTTGCAGAAGAAAAGGAAATTTCAATAGTTCATAAACAAAAATATTAGATCTAAGTTTCTTTAGGTCTTGAATCAAATCGTATTCTAAACTTGGGGTTGTTGAATTCTATTTAGTTTCAATTTGCTTAAACTATTTTTGAGGCGCATTAGTTCCAATTTCAGAAGAGGGTTTATTCTGAGTTTTGCTTCTAGTATTGTAAGGATGGACAGTTTCAAAATTGGCTTGAAAGAAGCTGTCGAAAAAATTCTCGAAGATATTGGGAGAGGATTCATCTTCTTCAGCCACATTTTAGAAATCTCAGGGGGAACTAAGTTATCATGTGCTTCAAGGATTGTCTGTATAGCATATTGTAGGATTTCAAGGTTCAGGCCTACAGGATTTAGGTTTGGCCGATTTAAGGGAAAAGGTTTTCTAAAAGGGGGTTTGTAAGTCCCTTTGCTTGAAGATGCTTCTTCAGCTGATCTCCTTAAGTCTACAACTTGATTTGACAATTTTTGGACGACCTTTTGTAAACTTTCTAGATCTGAACTCTCTGATTGATTTTTGATTTGGGGAGGTCTAGGAAGAATTTCTATCTTCTTCTTAGAAGATGGGGTAATCTTTGCCTTGTTACTAAGATTATTTTTTAGGCTTAGAATATCTTTCTCGATTTGGCTAGTCTCCTCGAAGGCTTCCAATAACGTTTCCTTCTTAGACCTTTTTACCCAAATTGCTATATTCTGGTGTAGGGATTTGGTGTAATATGTGACAATAAGATTTTCAACGGGGATTCGATTTTTTAATGTGAGGAACCTTTGATTAAAATCTTTTATTTTTTCCTTAGGGTTCATCTTTAAGCTGGAGAGTTCCATGACTAAGACTTCGGGAGATTTATCATCTCCGAATTTCTCGAGGAAACAAGACTCGAATTTGTCCCAAGACACAATGGTGTGGGGTTGTTGAGCAAAATACCACATAGAGGCATTACCTTCAAACATATAAGGCAAAAGTCTACATACTACATCTGCATGTTCTATGATTCGGAGTCTAATGGCTAGCATGAATTTTTTTATGTGATCCTCGACGATTTGCTTAGAGTTTGGATCGAATTTAGGGAGCCATTTCTTAGGATGTTTAACAAAGGGTGCTCGAGTCTAGGTATGGCCACAACATCTTGATTGAGCCAAGGTATGGCCACAACATCTTGATCGAGCCAAGGTATGGAGGGATTGTTTGGATTTTTCATGAGCGTAGGTGGTGTCAAAGGCTAAGATGAAGAACTACCTTCGTTGGATGACTCTTCTCCCGAAGAGGAAAGAGATGAAGGAGGTGGTGAAGCTGGAATACCAGATCCTTCAGATGGAGGAGTGAGGATGTGATCGGGATCCGTAGGGTTTAGGAGTAGACCAATGCATTCAAGTTTCTCTCTGATATCAGAGAAATCTAGAGGTTGATTCAGTGGCTGATCCGGTTGTCTGATACGGGCCAAAGCACTGTGTGTCCTTAGAAGCAATTGACGAACAATTTCTTGTATGTCGGACCCTAGAGGGTTTGGTGTTACTGGCTCAATGGTAATCTGTGGATTTTCATTTGAGGTGGTTGTTGTTTGAGAAGTAACGTTGTCTTCGGAACGAATTCTTGTTACTATAGGGGAGAGGGTGTGTGGGGGAGGAGTCTTGCGACCTCCACATTCCATCAATCATGTTCAGGCCCTCCTTCTAGCGCCATTTGTTGATGGGAGAAAATGACTGTCCATCAATTGGAAGAACGAGTCCGGTCCGGGGTTGTCTAAGTAACCCAAGTCGTTTGGTATAACTCGTCCTGATGGGTTTAATGGCTCCGTTGGCCAATCTAAGAATCCTAAAAGAAACAAAAATAAAATAAAAGAAATAGGTAACTAATTACTAAATATTACATATATGTACATATGTATATAATGTGACTGTAATAGGTGTGTTTAAGCTAAAGATAGATAACTGACATTTATATACATTATTTACAGGCTACAAGTTTTAATCGAAACTTACGAAAATGGATGTGAAAATGACTGCTTTCGAAGAAGCAGATAAAGAAAGAACATAGAAATATTTTTTGTTTTTCCTTTTATAAGTCTTAAACTAATGAAGAAAATGTTATGAAATGAAAATGTACAGATAGTCAAAAGACAAACTTTACATTCAAATTTCAATGATAAACAAATAGAAGAAAAATGAAATTGAGCTAACGTGTTATCGAGCTAATGATATGCATCCAAATATTTGTGTGATCCGAAAACATCTAACCACCTTGCCCAGGAGGGAAACCTGCACTGAACCTTAAGTCTGTTCTAAATAAATGCAGAACGATTATGTTGGCAATTAAATTTAAATAACAGATAGAATGATATCAATAATTATTGTGATCTTATAATTGCATGAAATTACATTAAGAAAAATCTGTTGGCGAACATCCTTACATTTAATCTATCAACGTAAATTAAAGGAGAAACCCTATAATTGAAGCTAAATAGATGATCACAAAATTTATATTTCAATCATTTTATGGACAACATTCATAAAGGAATTATCCTAATAACATAATAAATGATGAAGACTAAAGCTATCAAAAACTTATTATGATATCAAGATGAACATAAACTTAATGAAGACACCACCCACAAGAAGCTAAATCCAAAATGAGTATTGTTGTTCCATTAAAGTATGTTGATCAAAAGTCCATCTTCAACCCCAGGCGAGGATGCCTTGATTAAAACAATTACGAGTATTTAAAGAGTTTAGAAAAGATAAATATATTATCTTGTGGGATAAGATTAAATCTCCAAAATGATTTGTTGATTACAAAATAGAGGGTGATAACCACTCCATATCACACTGTATCTCTAAAAACTAAAACAAAATTCTTTTTGTTTACAAAAGATGTGGCAAATGAGCTCAGAAATAGTCCATAATAGGATATCACCACCAATTACTTGATATCCTAAAAACAAAAATGAAAATAAAAGAGTTTAGATATCGTTATAACCAATAATTTCCACAAATTCGAATGAACATAAACTGGCTACAAAATCAATTGATTTTGTAGCTAGTTCTATTTTAACAAAAAAAATCAAATTAAATCTATATAATTAAAAAAAATGAATAAAATAAAACTAAGGCAATCAATCAAATCTTTACCTCTTAATTGCATGCTAAATTTGATTCACAAGATCTCAGAATTAAGTACTATTGTAACACTCTCAACATTCTTTCCTATTATGTTCCCAGACGTTTTCAAATGCTTGCCTTGCCTTTGAACAATGGAAATTAGCCTATGATTTTCATCCTTTAGCGAGTCGATCTAAATAGTGAGGGTTTTGATTTTGATTACAGAGCAGGTATGTCTGTATAATATTTATCGATCCAAAATAGACAAACTTCACACCGTGAATCTGTGATAGTTGTTTGAGAATGTCCATGACCATGTGTCAAAACGTTTCCATTGTTGCTTGTGGGTTTCTTATCAAGATTGATACCTGGAAATCCTTGACTGTGCTTCAGGCAGGGTGGCAAATTATCTACAAAATTATAAGCCTGGCCGAGATCTGGTTTGAGGCAAGGAGGGTCTTCTTCATCCAAGAATCTCTTGATCTCAGAATCAGAGCTCTCATGGAGCTCGATCATTTTGATCGAGCTCACATGAGAGTTTGATTTATTTCGTAGGATTCTTAAGATTAACCTACCTGCCCTTTTATTTTTAAACCCTATATCCATGTCACCCTTAGACGGTTTGTATGAAGGCTTGTTTGTGTTCTTAGCAGAGGTGTTAGGATAGGTGTGTTGTTTATGGCCATGCAATTCAAAGGCTTCTGGATCAACATCTATTTGCTTGGTCATAGGCTCATTGAGGATGGCCGTAACACAGGCCTCTTTAGATGAAGGAACTGCTCTGGCAGTGGCAGGGACTGTTGTTTCTTCCATCATGGGCTTATCAACCTCTACGGTACTAGGTGTAATGAAACCATTTCGGATTAGGAAGGCGTCCCAATTATCATTTTTCAATTTTAGTTGATGAACCAACATCATTTTTATTAACCCATGATGAAACAGACTGGAGTTTAAACGCTGTCTCTTATACCTTTTGTCCATCTTATACATACTTCTTAATAAATAAAAGGGCATATTCAGCTGAAAACCRATGAAGTTCATCAACAAACATATGTGATACAGGAAAACAAGGCCAAAGTGACCCTCACATGTGACGAATTGTCTCAGGATTGCTAATAAACCATGCCACCACATTTTCAACAAGGATACGGGCATACCTTTATCACAACATATGATCTTCCTAGAGGTGAAGAACATGCTCCACGATACCTCCTCTACCTTGGTGCTTTTGAACCATTTCTTCCCACTCAATGGAAGACTCGTCACCTGGCCTAAAAAATCCTCAGTGACCTCGATCYGAATGTCTCCTACCTTGGCTCGGTAGCCATCAAAAGATATGGCAAATTCTTGGGTATTTTGCAAATTAAAACCTTGAAATTTCTCGAGAAATCCAAGCCATCCTTGACCTTTAATGTCTTCCCTTGCAGCATCACATAAGAGAAGGGTTTGCGATCCATTGGGTTCAATACTTATGACGGGGGCCATGAGGGTTCGAGAGCTAGACAGAAAACATAGTGAGTAAAAAAGGTTTTTGGGACAGAGAAGACCAAAGCGAAATCTCAGACCCAAAACTCATCAATACCCTAACGGGTATAAAAAGGGGTTTTGCAATACAAAATGAAAGGCGTTTTGTGAAATGAGTGCCAAGAGTACATATGAAACCTGAGACTTAGTTCAAAATGATGGGCCTATCATTGTCGAACTTCCACCTCCCACAGGGTACAGGCCACGACCAGGTTCATTCAAAATTTATCATTGTGCAACAAGGTGGGGTTGGTTTCTAAAGTTTATGAGAGGAAAATTTATGTGAACCAAAGTGTAGTGACAAGAATAGGTCTTACCAAGAGCCACAAAGATATATAGTGTAGTTTAATTTCAATGGATCCTTGGTGTTTCAAACAACAATTCAAAGCACAGTTCACAATCGATGAGCCAGTTTAAAGCAATAAACAAGATGAGCTTCATAGCAAAAAAAGCCTTTATTAAAAAAACTGTAGAGACATCTACCTTTCATAAACCTTAGATAAAATGGTAATACAATCATAAGTTTTAATTCTTCGTTCCTGCTTTCAGTCATGAACGAATCATGAAAATGAAGAAAGGAAAACACTAGGAATAACTGAAACATCAGATTCAAAGTTTCAAAAATTTCTTATGAAAAGCAATAACCATATGACCACGGGTAGGCAGCTACATAATTTATTATTTGATTCTTTAAAAGGTGAAAATATGTAGGGCTTCCAATAGGTTGCATAACTACATTATATGGTAGGGTATGCATAACTACATTATATGGCAGGGTAGGTTATTATATGGCATGATAGGTGTTTTTTAAGGGTTGTTTTTGTTTGACTTTGCGAATGAATATCCTTTTCCATATATTGGACATGGAGTATCCCTAATCAACGTTCCTAATCAGTATTCCTAAGAATGAGGAATAGAGTGAACTCTCACATGTGCTTTCTAAGAATCCATACTGTTTTCTATTTGTATTTTAGGAAACTATAATGTATGCAATAATGTATTATAAATATAATCAACCTTTATATGCAATAATGTACTCTAAATATAAACAACGTTTTTAGTGATGATCTAGTTGAGTTTTGTTTCTTAATGCAAGTTTATAAAGTTAAATTCAATGTGAGGATTTACTCCAATAACATGGATAAGAAAAAGGTTGAGGACATCTCATCCTTAACAAATTGGCAAAATAGAGCCAGGTCTAGATGGTTCGACTTTCTTAGGATGGAGTTCACTGATATCTTTCTATCATTATGTGAGTATACATTTGGACATACACATCTAAAATATTTATGGTTAACTCAACTTGTGGAAGAATATATGTGAGTATGTATTTGGATATATATATATATATATATATATAACATATTGATCATTCACTAAATTTGTAGAATAATATGAGATACTATTATTCTTTTCAAGTATATTTGATACTTTGGTTTTGTTCTCTAGATTGTGTTGGATAACATAAATTGAATATGTGGTTATCATGATGAGGGTTGAGTGATATAAGATTAATTATGTGATTCTATGTACAAATTATGTAAATATGTTTTTATGGATTCTTAGTGTGGAGTTCATGGCCAATGCCTAACTAGTGAATGATTAGGTATGTAATTGCAATAAATATACTTATACAGACTATAAAGTATTTTATTCTTAGTTAAAAAAACACTGCCATTCAAGTCATAGGTTAGATCATCTCATCAATAAAATTCTACAGTGTGTGTGTGTTGAAGATGGTTGTTGAACTATTATATGTAATAGGTCGAAACATCACACATTAGAAGCATTGTTGTGAGCTCTAGTGTTAGATAATTTTGAGCATTGTGGGGTTGCAATGCCTTGTCACCCATAGCTTGCATGTGTAGGAGGGTAAGTATGAGGAGACATGGTCAAATGAATACCATGGTTGCCTCCACTAAAACAATGTGTAGTATTAGATAACATGGTAGTTTTAAGGATTCAAATACTATACCTATGTATAGTATTCTAGGTAACTATTTTGGTTTGAAAAATTATATATATATAGGTGAATATTGAATTAAAATTATATATACTTTACTATTAAAAATTGTAACGTTTTTAGCAAATATTATCAATTTAATCATAGTTTTGTTAAAAATAGGCGAATTTTTAACCAAATTAGTGAATATGTTTTGTAGAAAATGGCCAAAAAATAGACAATGGAGAAATTTTACCCCTAAAAAATACCCTATTCTATAGTGGTGCATATAGTGATAAGGAATAAAGTTGAAGTATGGTAGGAAAAATTCATCCAAGACCACTAGGGTTGAATATATTTTTATTGGCCTAAGAGAGTGTAAAATCAAACAACCCACCACATGTTCCAAGTTAAGATATAAATTGGTCATGACAATACTTTGTGGAGACATCATTTAGGATTGACATGTTTTATGTTATGGTAGTCATAATATGGATGGGGTGTGAAGTGTTTTATAGAAGGGTGGTCCTAAGGAGTTTGACGTGTTATGTTCCAAGGAGGGACCAAACTATATGGTTGCTATAGGGTATTCTACTTCCTTTATTTAGATCCAATTCCCACTGCCTTTACTTGCTCAACTATGAATTTGTAACCAATACAAAAGGAATGGAGCCACATTCATTCATAGTGGCTTGGTTGGTGTTTTTCATGTCTCAACTCCTTATCAAGGTTATGGTTTTGGACCCTCTAGATTCATATTAAAAGTTCACACATGATTAGCTCCACTTGTGTGAGTAATGGGTGTTGACATGACCTCCATTTAGTAGAATGGTTATCAGAAATATAGGTATACTAATGAGAGATATCACTTCCTTATAATAACCTAATTGAGGTGATCCATTGCTGAAAATATTTTGATGTGTAGAAAAATTATGAGAGGTTGCAGACTATCTCACTAATTTCTGACCCAAAAAAATAATTTTCAATGCCCTAAATGGGCTCCATAGATTTTAGGACTCCAAATAACCAATATAGGACCTATACATAAAATGGTCCCTACAAGTGAATAGCCCCAATTTGTCCACTCAAAAAGTACCAAAATAAATGACAAATTATGTAGTGATACATTTTGGATCATACCTCCCTATTTTTGGAGGATTTTAGTCCCCAAGATATTTTACTAAAGGAGGTGAGGAAATTATTTCTCTATCTTCTCCCTAGAGTACAATTTAGACTTCATTGGAATTTGTACTTTCAAAACAACCTACCAAAGCTCATGGTGCCCTCATGTAGTTGTTCTAGATTTTTTCTACAAAACTATATCTTCTGCTAACTTTGCCTAATATTTTCATTCTAATTCCTATATGGTTGGTAAGAATTTATATTTGTTGGTTATTTTTATAGCTTGGCATGGAAGGCACATACAATTCTAGATTTTCCACAATCACTACTAAGTACATGTAAATATATGGAGGTATATTGAGTCTATAGGTAGTATCACGTACTTGCTTCAACACCTCAAAAGGGCCATACAACAAAGAATTGATATCCTTAGTAGGACCTTGTAGCCTGTCTTTTTTCAAATGCAAATAAACTTGGTTTCCTACCTTGAATGTATTCTAATTATTCATTGTTCATGCCCAACACTACAAATTTTCTATGACGTATTTAATGTCTCATGTACTTGCAAAAGGATATTCTTCATTTTATTGATTAATATTTTATTCTTCAATGCTTCACTTCTAAAATATTCCCTCACTCTTCCTTGTCCATATATAAAATCTAGATGCAAAGGTGTAAAATATTTGATGCAAGCTCAAAAGGGAGCTTACCAATGTAAGTGTGTCTAGCGTGTTGAATATAAATGAAACATTTGTCTCAAGCCCTTGGATGGCTTCAATTGTAGCCCTAAAAAATTGAACTAATGTCAATTTGTCCTATTCACTACTTTTGTTTCCCATATATTTGTTGATAGTAGTTGTAGAGATTCTCTTCAACTCAGTGTCCATCTTCTCCTAAAGTGTAGTCCAAAAGGAACTAAGAAATATGGTATCTCTATCTAAGATAATGCTCCTCGGTATCTCAAAATGCACCTAGACATTTTCAAAGACATGTTTGTTGCATCTTGTCCCTTGATGGTATTTTTATAAGGCATGATAATGCACATATTGCTAAACATACCAACGATAATAAACAAATATTCATGTACATGCCCAGTTATTATCCACAAAATCAATGGATATGATCTCCCATGGTCTGGTAGGTACATGTAAGTGATCCATAAATGAAAGAAGGATAGCCTGGTCTCTTCACCAACATGGATTATCTGCAAATATAAAAAAATGACCTATGTGATTAGTCTTGTATGGCTATGTATGTGCTCGATGTAGCTTTCACACAATAACTTGGTAAAAATGTCAATAATAAATAGGACTTTGAGTTGGTTTCTCAATTATTTATCTCTAGGAAGGAACAAAAAAGCATTTTATGTTTCTCTGCTTCAAATATTTCTCCTACTGTTGAGGTATGAAAGGATGGTTCTAATTGTTGTATTTAAGCTTCTATGAAAATCCTCTCTACATGAATGGATACAACTAGCCTTTGTTGTTTATTTCAAATAACAACAAGTCTACAACTTGGTCAATTCCACTAAATTCCTTGTATGTATTCAAGCATGGTGGGAAAATATGGCCAATAGATGTATGCTCACCCTATCGTAGAAAATATAACGAGTTCAAATGTATCCCTTAATAAGATCGTGTAACCATATCCAAATAACACTTTTGTAACATTCCCATATTTTATCCCAAAACTAGCATGTATATGGTAAATATGATGTATGGTCGAGGGACACACGATGTAATATGTAAATGATATATATTGAATAAAATAAATAAAATGTATCACCAAATACATATGGACATGGACTAAGACTTGGGGGTTAGTTTCCACAAGAGAGGGAAGGGGTCCAAGCGAGAGAGTTTACTCATCTCTATTAAACCCAAACCATCTTTCTAAATTATCCTTACTTTGAACCTTCTATTTTGTGTTGAGTGTTATAGAGCCCCATTATTGAATTCATGTAAGAGGGTGGGTGTGAGAAGTCACATCCAATATTTATTGAGATCATGGGGGATGAGTACAATCAACCTTGGGAAGGGTTTGAGTCAAGCAAGCATGGGTGAAGAAGGGAATGCATATGGAGAAGGAAAACAATTTTTACAAACATATTTTTTGGACAACAAAGGTGTGTTGAGTGTTGAATATTGAAGGAATCCACAGGATGCATGTATGGTAGTTGTTTTGAAGCTGTAATTTCATGGTAAGAGAGGTTTTAGGACCATGAGTAATATTATGTTTAATAAATTTTCAAGAGAAACAAGTGTTTTTCTACTGTGAGAATTCATGTTTCATTTGTAGATTCCTGGAGTCCCAACAGAGAGATTTCCTATCGAAGCTATGTTGGAACCCCGAAAGGGAGTGCTAAGGATTACACTACCATAAGAAGTGAAGTGGGATCTCATCCAAGGGTTGTGTGAGTTGTGGGGAAGAGAGTTGGTGGAACAGAACTAACTTTAGGATTTTGACTATTGGGAGGTGGAAAATACCTAGGCTTTGGAACCACAATTTCTTGTGCATTCATAGCCCCAACTTGGGGTGACTTACTATTGAGAACTAGAAAAAACAATATACGGTTGGGAGGAACATTTGTCCTCTGCAATGTGTTGCATACTTACTGAGATAGGTGTTTTTATTTGTTGTGTTTGTTTATGTTAAATGTTAATATAATTGTTGTGCATTTTACTCTGAGTTATTTTGGTTATTCTTTCTTACTGTGAGTATAATGATGCATTAAAAATTCATTTTATGTGGATGAATATTGTTATATGTACTTATTTTTTGTTTTCTACATTTAAAGTAATTTCATTTACAATTTTATTTAGTATATACAATTGCATGATCTTGAATGCCATGATGTGTGTCATTTCCACATCTAAAATCAATATCATAAATTTTTTATCTGGTCATTTTAGTAGTGGTGTGACCTTGCTTCGGGTTGGGTGCGTTACAATGAGGTATCAAAGATTCTTTTTCAAACAACAATCTTGTATGGGACAAGATCACAGTGAATTTGGAAAATTGGTTGTTACATATTTTTGGTCTATTATGGATTTGTGGAAAATGAGGGATACCATAGTGAAATACCTATATTTATGAGTGAATGTTTGTCTAAATTACCCTCAGAACAATTTAAGAAGTGATCAAGCGAACTAATATATAGGTTGCAAAGTAAAAATGGAATTGAAAGGTCGACATTTATGTTTTAATGACAATTGAAGAAGTTGGGAGAGTTTGACAGATTGACGTTTGAGATCATGTTTGATTTTGAGATCAACAGCCTAGATTCATCTTAGATTGATGAAAAAACTTATAATTTTTTTGTAGTTGGAAAAATGGAGCAGATCGATGGTATATATGGATTTTGGGAAGTTGGAAAATGGAGCAAATCGACAGTCAAGATTCATTTTTGAAGTTTGGAAAAATGGAGCAAATCAACGATTGAGATCCATTTTCACTGTTGGAAAAATGGAGTAGATTGATGGTCGACATCCATTTTTAGAGTTGGAAAAATGGAGAATATCGAAGGTTGAGATCCATTTTCAAAGGTTGGAAATGAGGAGAAAAATGATGATTGATATTTATTTTTAGAGTTTGGAAAAATGAAGTTGATCAAAAGTCGAGATACATTTTCATAGGTTGGAAAAATGGAGTAGATCGATAGTTGATATTTTTTTCGGAGTCGAAAGATTAGAGAATATCGTCGGTCAGGACTCATTGATATAGCTGGGTGAAGTATGGTGAATCAATGGTCAAGATAATTTTTTCTAGGATATTGACAACTCATATTCATTCTATATGTTTGGTCTAAAATTTTCTAAGTGTCGGGGTTCGAAGAAAATTCATGAGTAAATATATTTCACCAAGAGAATTTGTTGATCTTCAATGGCCAAATTGGAAAAATAGGAAAAATGTTTACTTCACCCATGAGAAATTGCTAATCATCAATGGTTATTTCATTAAAATCAACAAATTGTTTCATTTGTCCAAGATAAATTATCGATCGTCGATGATCGGGTTGATGAAATTGATGATTTTTTTCATTCATACAAAACAAATTATCGATCCCAATAAAGGGAAAAGAGGAGGATGATGTGTCATTCCACATAAAAATCCACCTGTTGTATCACACCATCCATCTTTCCATGTCAATATCCATGTATCATGCCACATCAACATATATGTGTCATGCCACGCCATCTAGAGAAATTGTTGATTGTCGTTAATCGGGCTAGGAAAATCAGAGAAGTGTTTCATTCATCTCAAAGAAATTGTCGATCATCAATGGCTCGGTCAAAAAATTTAGTGAAGTCTTACAAATCAATTGTCAAAGGAAACCGTCAATCACCGATGGAGTTTCAGATGTAGGGAATGGACAACCCGAATTTCCATGAGTTGGTGATCAATGGCGGAGATTCATATGCAAGCTTGGGAAAAGTTTAGCCAAGTGATGGCTAGATTACTCTTGATTTTGTGATCAATGTATCAAAATAAAATAATGTTACAATAGTAAATTAACCAAATTTGTTTTCATGAAAACTTTTGGATTTAAGGTCATCAACTTTCATAGGAATTTTGAGCTCCTAAACAACATTTTTTAGGTAGTCAAAATCGAGAGAACTGTGTGTAATTTTGGTACACAAAGTCTCTTCTTATTGAACTGAAATAAATTGAAAAGATATTTCCAACGAGATATTTTGAGCACAAAATAGAGCTAGTATGAGGAAGTTATGGCTGAAACAGTACACGGTGTATTTTCGACACTAATTTGCTTCCATAGGGCATGCGTCCTTACTCAAAAGTTAGTTTACATAACAAAAGAAATATGTGAAAATCTCATGGACCATAAAAGACAACTATGGAACCACATTTGGAATATGGGTACTTGAAACGGTATAGAATGGGATAAAAGAGACATGTAGTAGTAAGGGCTAAAAATGAGAAATAATCTAAACTTCTGCAGACCATAACTATTAGCTCAGAGCTCAAATTTGGGAAAATGACTTGTCAATGGAAAGGTCTTAAGGAGGGGAATCCATCTATCAACCTAATTTTTTTAACTAAGAACTATAGTTTCTCAATAATAATAATAATAATAAAGTATATTGTAGTGGAAATCACAACTTGAGGGTTGTAACTTTTAACTTAGAACTAACAATGAGGCATGAGTATATTTGTTGAAAATTTGTTTCGGAGAGGACTATGTTTAAGGAAACAAAATTTAGATTAGTGAATTTTTTTCTTCTTAAATCGAAATGAAGAATGACATGTAATCTAATTAATAAATATTTTTCAATATGCCTAATTCTAACAACAATTGTTGTATGCACATTCTTTCAGAATTATAGGTACAAGAAAGTAGAATTTAGTTCCTATATGAGAACCATAGACATGGAGGATATTCAAGGGTAAAAAACCATGAGGAGGAGCTCATAGGTCTGCATGTCAACATGTGAAATGCAAAGATTGAATCTGATGGGAATAGAAGTAGAGTTGAGTTTGTAGATCTAGTTGAGACTATGATAATCCTACAAAATAAAGTGTAGAGATATAGAGATGACAATGAAAGGATGACGAGGGATCAATAAGAGATCATTTATATTCTTAATATTCTACGGAATCAATTCAATAGAAATTATTGCAAGAAAACCCCCACTAGTGCAAGGCAAGTAGAAGCATCCATATCTCACAATAACATGGACGATCATGGGGGATCTAGACAATTCAAGACTATTAGAAATCAACATCATCATCACCATCATTCCACTAGGAACTTGAATAGAGGGTAATATTAATTTTCAAGGTAAGAAAACAACCCATGTATGTCCAATATCAAACATTAGAGGAGGAGACATGTATTGGTTGTGGAGATTGATTATCTTTCTGATTCATAGGTCTTTGTTTCAACTGTGATGACTAGGGATCAATAAGAGATCATTTATATTCTTAATATTCTACGGAATCAATTCAATAGAAATTATTGCAAGAAAACCCCCATTAGTTCAAGGGAAGTAGAAGCATCCATATCTCACAATAACATGGACGATCATGGGGGATCTAGACAATTCAAGACTATTAGAAATCAACATCATCATCACCATCATCCAATGAGGAACTTGAATAGAGGGTAATATTAATTTTCAAGGTAAGAAAACAACCCATGTATGTCCAATATCAAACATTAGATGATGAGATATAAAATAGTTGTGATTGATTATCTTTCATTCATAGGTCTTTGTTCTGAATCAGATGATATTCTATGAAGACCTGACAACCTGAATATTGTACAGCCCTCCATGCGGGGTGTTTGTAGGGGGGGATATCCCCCCCCTATAGGGTCCAAGGGTCTCATCCCCTGGTTAAGGGGTCCGGGGGAGTGTACTCTGCTGGGGTCTGAGAGATAGCTGCTCTAATGGGGGTCTGGGGGTGAAGCCCTCGAAGGGAAAATTTCTTTGTAAATGCATATTGTAATTTCATAGTAAATATGGACCATTCATTATAAGGCACTGTAGGATATGAATTTAGGAAGTTATGTTAGGATTTTTTTCCTAGAAGGAAACCTCTTTATGAGAGAATTATATTGCAGCTATGTATCATTGCTAATATTGTATTCTAAGAAGAGATGCTATGAGAGAAAGAAGAGGAAGCAATGGGTGTGCTGTGGGTTGCATCCATTCATTTCTCTATACACAATAAAGAAGGACTCGCAATTTCTTTGGTGGATTGCAACCTAATAATCAAAAAGAAACCGATGTGTGTCTCTATTGTATTGTGTATCTTCCGTGGTTTTGGTTTCCGCATGTATCTTATTTTTATTTCTTCGATCCCATTTTCTAACAATTGGTATTAGAGAAAAAGGTAACTCGCATGAAAAGAGGGTTCTTGGTTCAAGTGGGAGCAGTGGCAGAAGATGAAAATATTAGGTTCGAGAAATGTAACAACCAAAACTACCAGTTATGGAAGACGCATATGGAATATTATTTATATCAGAAGGATACATTCCTACCAATGGGTGGAATAGCATAGAAGTCAACGACCATGAAGGATGAAGAATGGGAGGTTCTTGACAGAAAGGCACTAGGAATGATATGGTTGATCCTGGCAATGTTGTTGGATTTCAATATTTCGAAAGAAAAGACACACGAAGGAGATGATGGACGCAATGGCTAAACTGTATGAAAAGCCATCGATGTCCAATAAGGTATTTCTAATGAAGAGATTATTTAATATGAAGATGTCAGAAGGTGGTTCTATTGCAATTCAATTAAATGAATTTAATATGGTTACTAATCAACTAATTTCTGTAAAAGTTGACTTTGATGATGAGTTCATGGCTCTTCTAATCTTGTGCTCATTTCCAGAAAGATGGAATGGCTTTTTCATGGCTGTAAACAACTCTGTCTTTGGTTCAAACACTTTAAAATTTGATGATGTTGTTGGTGTTATCCTTAGCAAGGAAATTTGATAGAAAAGCATAGGTGAGACATGAGGTAATGCATTAAACATGGAGAATAGCGGAAGACAAAAGGATATAGGAAAGGGCTCAAGTAACTATGGAAATTCTAGGAAGGGAAGATCCAAATCCAGACTGGGAAAGATAGAGTGCTTGAATTGCTAGAAGAAAGGACATATGGAGAAATACTATAGGGATCCAAAGAAACAAAGAGATGGAAAACAAGAGAAAAATCGGGAAGCAAA
>SNQJ01S0107685.1:35657-49641 GCA_010110895.2 Picea sitchensis | reverse complement strand
TGTCTCCACCACTCCAAGCATGGCTCTCAGTTCTGAAAATTTCTTTTTAGTGAAGGACTTGCTGAAGATGTCTACAAACTGCTGCTCTGTGGGGTAGTGTTGCAGTGAAATGACTCTGTCACGGATCAACTTGCGGATGTAATGCATGTGAATCTCGATGTTCTTGGTCCTCTTCCTCTAAAATAGATCAATCAATATCTGAATGGACCCCTGATTGTCACAAAATATGACAGTTAGAAGTGGATACTAAATACCAAAATTGGAGAGAATCCCCTGCAGCCAAACAACCTGTGTAGCTGCATTCACTGCACCTCGATACTCTACCTCTGTTGTAGATAAAGAAATCATGGATTGCTTCTTACTAGAGCAACAGAATGGCCCTGAACCAAAGCTAAAAACATAACCAGAGGTGGACTTACGATCTGTACCATCGCCAGCCCAATCAGAATCTGTGTACCCAATCAGTGAAAGTGGGCAATCTGCAGCATAAAAGATACCAAAACTAGGAGTAACTTTCACATATCTAAGGATTCTCTTTGCATCTTTCCAGTGAAGCTAATGAGGCTCCTGTATATATTTGGAACAAAATACTAATGAGAAATATATATCAGGTCGGGTGTGAGTGAGATACAATAAACTCCCAACCAACTCTCGATACAGTGTACTGTCCACCAAAGGTGTAGTACCCGCATCCTCAAATTTGACCCCCGAAAGAAAGGGAGATGTTGCTAGCTTGCATTCTGTCATCCAAAAGAAGACAAGTATATCTGATGCATACTTAGACTATTCCATCTTGATCCCTGAAGTATATTGAGAAACTTCAAGACCAAGAAAGTAGTGCAACAGTCCCAAATCTATCATGGAAAATTGATCGTGCAATGTTGATTTTGTTGAATCAATAGCTGAAGTAAGGTTCCCTGTCATCAGTAAGTCATCTACATAAAGTAATATCAGCAAAATGGAATCATCATGTTGCATAAAATAAACATTCGTATCATATTTTCATCGAATGAATCCAATGGAAAGTAGGAAAGAATCCATCTTTGCATACCAGGCTTTGGGAGCCTGTTTTAGGCCATACAAAGATTTCTTTAATCTACAAACGAGGGAAGAGTTTTGAATGTATCCATGTGGATGATCCATATAGATATCCTCCTTTATATCTCCATGAATAAATGCACTCTTCACATCCATGTGATGAACTTCCCATCTGCGAGAAGTGGCAATGGATAAAACTAGTCGAATGGAGTCCATTTTTCCAACAGGTGCAAATGTCTCTGTGTAGTCTATTCCATGTACCTGTGAGTATCCTTTTGTGAAAAGTCAAGCTTTTTACTTGATGATATCACCATCTACAAAAATATTTTTTCAATATATCCATCGGCATCTAACAAGCTTTCTTCCCTTCGGAAGTGGAGCCAAGTCCCATGTGTTGTTGTCCATAAGAGCAGAGTACTCTTCATCCATGGAAGCCTCACAAAGTGGGTTTCTAGAAACCTTAGAGTGTGACTGTGGATTTGAAACAATTTCCATATAGAAATTTATGGGCGGCAATGGTTCCATGGCAGCCAGGGCTTGAGGAGCCCAAAAA
Source organism: Picea sitchensis (assembly GCA_010110895.2). Lineage (NCBI taxonomy): Eukaryota > Viridiplantae > Streptophyta > Pinopsida > Pinales > Pinaceae > Picea > Picea sitchensis. The sequence goes on along the minus strand of SNQJ01S0107685.1, from coordinate 48,050 downwards.
AATGTGATCTAGTCCTTCTTATATCCGTAGGATCACCGACTAGTTCACCCACATCTTGCAAGGTTTTCTCTGCTCAAGTTGGAAACTGAGTTGAAGAAGACATCAATTGATACTCATCCTCTATATCAGACCCAAAATTCTACTCTGATGGCTTCTCTGAAGTTCTTGAAGAAGTTTATGAGTCCTCCTCATCAGTGACAACAAGCGGTTCCTTGGCAAGCTCTTCTGAAAAATCATGCAATGATTCTTCTTCAAACTTCACACTTCAAGCTACAATGAACTTTTCAGTGTGAGAGTATAGCAATATATATCCTTTGACACCTTCAATATATCCAACAAATATGCATTCAACACTTTGAGGCTCCAAAGCCTTTCTCTTATCTATCGGAATGTGAGCCCATGCTCGTGAACCAAAAATGTGAAAGTGTGACACTTTCAGTTTCTTACCGATCCAAAATTCAAAAGGAGTGGTGCCTTTGAGTGATTTGTGAGGAACTAGGTTTTGAATGTATGCTTCACAATTAATAGCTTCAGCACATAGCTTGGGAGCTAATGATTTCGACTGTAGCATACAATTGGCCATCTCTTTTAAGGACCGATTTTTCCTCTCCGCAACATCGTTCTGCTGTGGTGTATATGGCATTGTGTGTTGTAGTTGTATACCTGCATCAATACAAAGTTGTTGAAAATATTTGTTGACATAATCCCCCCCATTATCAGTATGGAGTATCTTAATATTACACCCAGACTCATTCTTAGCAAGTTCTTTAAATTCTATAAGGCATTCAAATACTTCCGATTTTAATTTAAAAAAAAATACCCATGTAAAGCGAGAGAAATCATCTATGAAGGTGAGTACATATCGAGACTTACTGATTTAAGGATGCGGTAATGGGACTGTGATGTCACTGTGAATCAATACAAGAGGTGAAGAAGCTCTATGTGCCTTCCCTTTGTCAAACTTTTTCTCTGGATGTTTGCCAAGAATGCATCCTTGACATACACCGCTTGTGAATTTAGTAGCCGACAATCCTTCTACCATGAATTTAATAGCCGACAATCCTTGACATACTGATATTATTAGAGTTTGAAATAAATATAGTGCTAATAGATTTAGGAAGGAAGTGGGAAAAGAAATATAAACGAGAATCGTGATCTGCAATTCCATGTGCAAGCTGTGAGCCTGTGGAAATGTCGGTATTCACTGCGGAGTCTGGAGTGAACTCCGTCTTCCTTCCAGAAACATAATGAGTGATCTGATATATCGAGAGAATATTTGTGGACAACGAGGGAACATGAATCACATTTGTGAAGAATCCCCCTTGAATATTAACAATTCCTTCTCCGCACACCTTTGCGGGTGTGGCATCTCCCAAGTAAATTGGGGATCTTGTGCTTTCTTCGATGGAGGAAAATTCATATTTTGATGTAGACATATGATTCGATGCACTTGAATCAAGGATACAATTTTATGGAGTCGATTTGACAGCCATTAAAGCATGACCATCTCATTCTCTCCCTCCCATTTTGTTATCATCTTTCTTCTTTGCATTTTCAGGCACCGTGAGATTGTGTTGCTGCAATTGCTTAGCCATCTCATCGATAGTCTTCCTCATGCAATTTTATTTGGGATGAAAAACTTTAGAATATTATCTAAAAAGAGTTCTTTCCTTCTTATTCTTACCCTTAGTCTCAGAAGATTTCTCTGAAGATTGTGCATATCTCTCCTTCTTCGATTCAGGAAATTTACCCTTCCCTTTTTGCTTGTATTTTCCACTGCTCTTTAGAGCTTCAGTAGCCGCAAGTGCTTGGTTCTTGGAATGCTTGATGGAACCCATTTGGACTAACTTAGCTTTCTCTTGAGTCAATGCTACAATGAAATCATTCAATGGAGGCATTTTCCATGTTTCCTGAGTCAATTTAGATGCTTGAAAAGACGATACAAATACAAAATATTCAGGGCCTAATTTTGAGAGAATTGAAAGGATGAATTGATCTTCGTCTTTCTTGAATCCACATGCATTAAGTTCAATGAGGAGGGATTTGAACTTGGTGAATAATTCTTGCAGGTTGCTGAAATAAATTGGACTTAGGCATATGAGTTCATTCTCCAATTGATGCACTCTCATTACATCCAGCTTGCTGAATAGTCCTTCCAATGTGGTCGAGACCACATCGAGAGTAGTGGCTCCAATGACATGAAAGAGGAGATCTATGGACATTGATATGAATATCATCCCAACTACTTCATCTAATTTATTGAAATACTTGATCTTCTCTGCTACAATAGTCAGTTCTTTCTTCGTTCCCATTGTTACCCTGTAAAGCCCTTTGCTTCGAAGGAGAAGAGAGATCTTTGTCTTCCATTCCAAGTAATTGAAAGGATTTAGAAAGAGTTTTGTGGGTTGAGAGAGATGATCCGTTTCTTCTTGATGCACCTCCTGATGATCTATACCTACAAATAAACCTGTGTACAATCCACTAGATTCAATCTATCTCTGATACCATGTAGAATTCCTGTAGAAACCCCAATAGATCAAGAATTCTACTTAAATTGAACACATACAATTTGTTGATATTCAAGAGATGAGAGAAAGTTTTTTCTCCATAAATCAGAGAATTATATTAATAAAAAATTAATATACATGAGCAACCAACCTCAAAAAGAAGAGAGGAGGTGAATATATAGAATTTCCAACATAGAAATTATAGTCAAAAAAGATAGAAAAAACTAAAATAGGTGTCATAGGCTAAGGGAGACCGCATAGTTCGACCTAGAACACTAAAGACACATGTCACACACTCATTAATTCCCAAAATATTCAAGTGGTGAGCATTAGCTCACTTAAGCTCACTTAACTGACAAGAGAAGCAATTCCAACTCACTTAACTGACCCGAAATAGCAGTTACTAATAATAGTAATGGAAAAAATCATTAATTAAGGAATAAATCTCTCACTCAAAGAGGAGGTGTGAATTCCCCAATAATGGATGAGTTTTTCAATGTGGGATTTGGAATAAATCAAGAATAAATCAAGAAAATCAAGAACCGAGAATTGAGTCTTGATCTAAAAATAGCAGTTTTCCCTAAAATCTAGGGATGAGGCGCCCTTCTTCTCTATGTGGCCAAATTAGGTGAAATAAAGTGTTATGGAATGTATTAACCAAGATCTAGGAGTCTAATCTAGGTATAAACTAATGTAAGTTAGGGTTATGCTCCAACACCATAACCACCTTGGTCTGGTTTATGTTGGTCGTGTTTGTCTTGTCTTGCCTTTGTTGCCTTGGAAGTGTCTTAGAGTCTACACAATATTTTTAAATATGTTAGATATTGATTTTTTTTCTCGTAAAGTAAACAAAATACAATCATAGTAAATTGAAAACACCCCTTACCTTCCAGGTCCAAGTGCTTTCTTCCCTTATGCTTTCATTGCTAATTCTCTTGCATCGAGAATAATTTATTTCCACTCCCTCTCGGGGACAACCAAAGGGCATTTGCACTTGGGGTCCTGTAGTAATTTATTCCTATACACCTCTTTAACATGTTTCAAATGCTTGTCAGTCCTTTTTAGGACTTTTGGCTTATTGAAAGAGTCACCAAACTCGCCAACCAGTCTGGATATAAGAAGGATTTTCAGTTTGTAATTTTGTCGATTCCATCAGAATTGAATGGTTGACCCAAAAAGTTCTAATGCATAGTCATTTAAACTATTTTAGAACACATTGTTTCCTGTAAAACATCATCATCATTAGTAATTTAAATATCATTTATATGTGATTGTTTAAACAATTATCTAACAAGAATCTCGAAAAACACATATATTAAATACCTGGTAGCTATACTATTTTTAGAGGAACCATGTCCTCATCGAACAAAAATGATACCATGGTTGTTCTTGTGCTTTGGATATCTGTAGCACCAGGGTAACAATCAACGGAAGAGTGATCAGTTCCATGATCATGTACACCACCTGCATGATCTGGCGTGTGTTGTGGGGGCGTGGCATCACCCCTAGAAGGTACAGAATCGGTCTCGGGTGACACACTTGGGGTGGAAAATAGCCTCATGGATACATGGCCATGGGGTTTCACTGTTGCAGTCATGTTGCTTCTACCAGGACCTTCCCCTTCCCCTCTCATCAATCTCACAAAATTCTACAATGAGAAATATGTGTTAATTGCATATATCAAATTACAAAATTTAAAACCAAAAATTGACATTGTTAGATGACATGACTTACCCCATAATTTGCTATCTTAATGTGTAATTCAGATATCCTTAGGAAATCCTCATCTGTTTCGATCCCAACAATGACCAAATCCCATAATTCCCTATTGGCCTTTCTTAGGGACAATTATATTGTCTGCAAGGGGTCTCTAGAATCAAATATCTCTTCATCGCTTATATATTCATCATTTTTGGCCAATATAGTGATAGGAACGGGTCCTTTGTCCTAATCAATGACTTTTCCATGCTCAGGGCCTTTGCCCCGATCACCACTCTGGCATAATTTCAAGAAGAATGCTAGTACGTGCAAGAAATATTGGATAAACAATATATGAAATAATGGAATATTGGGAAATATTATCAAATGAAACATTCACACATACAAATTAGCAAATATTTGGAAATGAAACATCAATAAAAAATTAGCAAATGCAACATTCAGAAATAAAATAAAATTTCGTCAGAAATGAAACATTCACAAATTAAGTAATCCCTTTTTAAGTTTGGGTATAATGGGTTTTGTACCATAGAAAAAGAAGACGTTCCTGGGTCAACTCGATTCAGATTGTAATCGACCAACGACTCTTCACCTGTCGTTATTTTTTTCACCACACATACAGTTATCCTATTAGCTTCACGCTCCTCAAAAATGAAATTGGGTTCCTTTCTTGTCGTCCCAGGCCTTGAATTGTTTATAAGACCTTCAATAACAACCAATGTGTAATGCTGGTCACTATAGCGATGAACAGTTGGACACCAAAAAAAAAAAAAAATCAGTCCAAAAAAAGCAAAAGAATTACGACGAAATTTTAAACTGTCATAATATTTCGTCGTAATTTTCACTTAATGTAGTAGTGCCTTAAGTGTATGTTCATATATACATAATTTACTCAGTTCAAATTTGGTATCAAACTTATACAGTTGTAGTTTCGTAGTATATATCTATATGTACTTAATGACTCACGTAAATTGAATGTTTTCTCTATGCTGGATAACCAAGTTATATATGGTGACATTGTTTTCTCTATGGTGGATAACCAAGTTATGTATGGTGACATTCACTTCGGTGTAAATGCAACATTCAGAAATAAAATAAAATTTCGTCAAAAATGAAACATTCACAAATTAAGTAATCCCTTTTTAAGTTTGGGTATAATGGGTTTTGTACCGTAGAAAAAGAAGACGTTCCTGGGTCGACTCGATTTAGATTGTAATCGACCAACGACTCTTCACCTGTCGTTATTCTTTTCACCACACATACAGTTATCCTATTAGCTTCACGCTCCTCAAAAATGAAATTGGGTTCCTTTCTTGTCGTCCCAGGCCTTGAATTGTTTATAAGACCTTCAATAACAACCAATGTGTAATGCTGGTCACTATAGCGATGAGCCAGAGCAGTTGGACACCAAAAAAAAAATCAGTCAAAAAAAAAATTACGGCGAAATTTTAAAAGCATCATAATATTTATTAAATGGTACTAGTAGTGGCTTAAGTGTATGTTCATATATACATAATCATAATATTTCGTCGTAATTTTCACTTAATGTAGTAGTGCCTTAAGTGTATGTTCATATATACATAATTTACTCAGTTCCAATTTGGTATCAAACTTATACAGTTGTAGTTTCGTAGTATATATCTATATGTACTTAATGACTAACGTAAATTGAATGTTTTCTCTATGCTGGATAACCAAGTTATATATGGTGACATTGTTTTCTCTATGGTGGATAACCAAGTTATGTATGGTGACATTCACTTCGGTGTAAAACTACTACCCTTAAAGAATAAGAAGGAGTTAGAATTATTTTCCACTTAGTAAAGTTATGGTGCACATAAAATACATAAAGAAGAAGTAATGTTAATCCATAGTATAGTATCATTAAGTAAACTTTAGAAAAGAAAGGAAAAATTTAATAATGATCCTAACAAAAAAAAATATATCTTGAGAAATTTGGGGTTCATTACATATGGTATCAAAGCCAGGTTACAGCACTTGGACCTTGAACAAGGCCATATTAATTACTTAGCACATATTTCTGTCTATGTAAAACTAACAAACCATTATTGTTACAAACAAAAAACTGTTTTTTGTTCTGTGTTAATCATGGAAGCCCGTGATGAAGCCGAAATCAGACTTGACGGGAATCCTAAAAAAATACCTCCTGAAGATTAGAGACATAACAGTGACAGAATCTCACCTACCAAAGGTCTAGAAACAATGAGGAATCTCATTGTTGAGCTGCAGGTTTTCAAAGCAGAGAATGAGAAACTGAAGAAGGCACAACAAGAACAACAGGAAATAAATGAAGTCTTGTTGCATAGTATAGTGACAAAAAAACCCCCAAAGGACGATTACCAGGAACAAGAGGTCTATAAAAGGGCCTCCAAGAATTATGGTCCTAAAGCAGAAAGAGGGGACAACTCATTTTAAGGTACACCTTCAGCTAAAGATAAAACAAAAACAGACAGAAAAAGAAAACAGGTAGATCACCTTGAGGGAGAATTTAAGAAAATCAAACCATCTACCTTTGATGGGGAATTTAGAATACGAGAGGAAGATGAACCTGGGTTATTAGACATCAATAAGTATTTAAAGATATACAACTATTCCAACAATATGAAGGTTAGAATGGCAATCTATAATCTGAAAGGGAAAGCCAACATTTGGTGGCAAGACCTGAAGTTGGCCAAGGGTCTAAAAGAAAAAAAGATGGAATGGTCGGACTTTAAGAAATACTTTAAGAAACAATACCTATCTGAAAGTTATTATGAAAGAAAAACCAAAAAAATCTATGAGTTGCGACTCAGTCAAATGGCTATGGAAGATGTGATAAACAAATTCTTGGAATTACTAAGGTTCGTATGTTATATCTGGGAGGATAAAGTAAAAATCCAACGATTCCTAAGTTGTTTACCACAATACTACAATGAAATAATCGAATTTGATAATCTAAAGTCCTTGAGTGAAGTATTCAAGAAAGCTCGAATGTGTTCCAACCAATACATACAATGGTCAGAATTTCCCAAGGCTTGGAAATACAAGAAACAAGAACGAATGAACTAGCGGAAGAAAGGATACCAGCCAACTCCTTATCGGAACACAGTGAAAAGTTTTCCAAGGAAATATTTTCACTCTAATAATGCAAACACTCAAGGAGGTAGTAAGCCGATAAATCTGCGAACAAAGAAGTTTGGGGATAGCCCCCATGAACCACTAAAATGTTGGGAATTTGGAGAACCTCATCTAAGGAGGAACTGTCCACGTTTGATTTCAGTAACCAGAACTATTGTTCACAATTTGGAGGAAGCCTCTACAGTAGGGGATGTAGGAAGAAGCTTACATCAGATCAATGTGGTCGTGGACAACCGCCAAGCTGATCACCAATCCTCTGTGGTGGAAATTGAAGGTAAAATGAATAACAAATGTTTTAATTGATCATGGAGCTACATTAAGTTATATCAATCCTGGTATAGTGGAGTCAAATAAACTTAAGAAAACAAGACACGCAAAATCTTGGCTGGTACAATTAGCAACAGGAACGAAAAGAAAATTTGTCAACTTTATTTCTGATTATGATTTTAGCTTAGGTGGTCAAAACATAAAGAGAAATCTGAATATTCTACCTTTAGGGTCGTATGATGTAATTATCGGAATGGATTGGTCAGAAAGGCATAAAGAAGTGCTAGATTGTTATGAAAAATCACTCCAGTATAAAGATGAAAATGACACTACTAGGATAGTTCAAAGTATACAAAAACCAGTCTCAATTAGACATATTTCAACAATGCAATTCAAGAAATGAATGAGAAAAGGGTGTCAAGTGTATGCCATCCAAGTAACAAACCTGTTAGAAAAAGAAAATAAACCCAACTTGGAGGATTTTGTTGTTCTGCATGATTTTAGAGACGTGTTTGTTGATGAAATACCTGAATTACCCCTAAGAAGGGAGACAGACTTTTCTATCGACCTACTACCTGGTTCAACCCCTATCTCTAAAGCACCTTACATAATGATTTTGCCGAAATTAATAGAACTAAAAATTCAACTACGAGAATTATTGGACAAAGAATATATCAGACCGAGTGTTTCACCATGGGGAGCACCAGTCCTCTTTGTGAAAAACAAGGATGGAAATATGAGATTATGTATCGATTACAGAAAATTAAACAAAATGACTTTTAAGAGCATGTACCCCTTACCTTGGATAAATGATTTGTTTGATCAAGTTGGTTGGGCAAAGATTTTCTGAAAATTGGATTTATGATATGGTTATGACCAGGATAGGATAAAAGATGAGGACATAAGTAAAACAACCTTCCAAATGAGATATGGACATTATGAGTTTGTTGTTAGACCTTTTGGACTCACAAATGTGTCAACCACATTTATGTGTTTATTGAACAATATTTTCAGTCAGTACTTGGATAAGTTCGTGTTAGTATTTATTGACGACATTCTAGCATATTCTAAAACATAATAAGAACATGAAGAGCACTTAAGGACAATTCTTCAAACTTTAAGGAAGAACAAAGTATATGGTAAATTCGATAAGTGTGACTTTTATCAGAAGGAAATACAGTACCTAGGACATATAATATCTGTAGAAGGCATCGCAGTTGATCCTAAGAAAATAAGAGCCATCATGGAATGGTCGATTCCTAAGGACGTAGCAGACATTTGATCGTTCATGGGGATCACCAGATATTACCGCAGATTTATAGAGGTATTTTCCTAAATTGCATACCCTATAACATTGTTACAAAAGAAGGGAACCAATTTTAACTGGTCACAAAAATACCAAGATAGTTTCAATAAGTTAAAAAAAAAATTAATGACCGCACCCATTTTAAAGGTAGTAGATCCGGACAATGACTTCACCGTCTGTGTAGATGCGAGTAAATAAGGACTAGGTGGTGTTCTAACTCAAGATGGACACGTTATTTGTTATGAGTCCATAAAGCTAAAGGAACATGAACAAAACTACGTCACTCATGAATTAGAGTTGGCAGTTGTAATACACGCCTTAAAATTGTCACGACACTATATCATGGGCGTAAAATTTCTATTACTGATGAATAACAACGGTGTGAAATTTTTGTTTAGCCAACCGGACCTTAAAGACAGGAAAAAAACATGGCTATCCTTCTTGAGCAAATTTGACTTTGATGTAAGACATATCAAGGGTAGGGAAAACAAGGTAGTCGGTGCTTTAAGAAGAAGAATGCATGGGTTGTTCGAAATAAACATCAGTAGGGCAGAAAGCGACCTTGAGAAGAGGATAAAGGTTGTAGGTAATAGCGACGAAAATTACACTATGACAGTGGAAAAATTACAAAACACTACAGAAAATTCAGACAAAACATATTTGAGTTTGGACAAGAATGGTTTACTATGATTTAAAAACAGGATATACATACCAAATTCAACAGAGTTAAAGTTAACATTTTTGGATGAAGTGCATCAGAAACCATATTCTGGTCATCCAGGATACCAGAAAACAATAACAACACAAAGAAAGTTATTTTATTGGCCTAATATGAAGGGCGAAACAACATAATACTTAGCTAAGTGTCAATATTGTCAGCAGGTAAAATCCGAACACCATCATCCAACTGGCCTGTTGCAGCCCTTACCAGTGTCGGAATGGAAATGGGAGACTATGTCACTGGAATTTATTATAGGTTTTCCTAGAAATAAAAAACATAATGATTCAATTATGGTGGTAACCAATAAACTTAGTAAGTATGCACACTTTATTCCTATAAAGTCTACTTTTAAAGATATTAACATCGCTATTCATGAAAGAAATTTTTAGATTGTATGGTATTCCTAAAATGGTGATTTCGGATAGAGACGTAAAATTTACATCCGCTTTTTGGAAAGAATTGTTTTCAGGGTTAAATACTAACTTGAATTTCATCATGAGTTATCATCCACAAATGGATGGGAAGACTGAATGAATAAATCAAATCCTAGAAGATATGTTCCGCATGTACATAAGAACAAAACCAAGCAAGTAGGAAGACTACCTGCACTTGGTGGAATTTGCATACAACAATGGATACCAAACTTCGACTAAGATGAGCCCTTTCGAGGTACTGTATGAAAAAAAGTGTATGACTCCAATTATTTGGGATAACCCACTTGATAGACTCATGATTTGACTAGAGATGCTCCAAGAAATGGAGAGAACGGTAAGAAAAGTATGACATAACTTAAAAGAGGCACATGACAGACAAAAAAGTTATGTGGACCGGAAAAGAAGAACTTGGAATTTGAAGTGGGAGACCTCGTCTATTTAAAAGTCAAAGCATGGAAAATTTCACTAAAGCTTGGGAACTGTGCCAAGTTGGCACCTTTGTGGGCCTTTCAATATCTTATCTCTAATTGGACCCGTAGCATACCAACTTGCACTTCTTGCCAATCTAAAAATTCATAATGTATTTCATGTCTCCTTGTTAAAGAATTATGTTCATGACCCTACTCATATGATCGATTGGAATTTGGTGCAGGTGGAACTAGAAGGCGAGTTCCAAGCGGAACCTCTGTGCATTCTGGATAGGAGAGAAATAATACTTCGGAACAGAGTCGTCGCCCAGGTAAAAGTGCAATGGAAGTGATTTAGACCTAAGGAGGTCACTTGGGAGTTGGAGGGCGATTTGCAAAAATCTCATCCAATCCTATTCCAATAAAGGAATGAACACTAAGGATAGTTTTTTATTGAAGGGGGAAAGAATGTAACATTCCCAAAATAAATTTATTTTTAAATTCTAAAATTTCGTGGGAAATTAATTATGTTTTTGGTAAATTCGAAATTGGAAAATTTTAACCATTTATGGCAATTCTGAATTTTGAATTTAGTTAATTGTAATTAATGATTATGACAGTCGGGCAGATATTTGATTTGTCCCAGCTAACTACTTCACTATGACACTTGTATGAAACAAAATATTTTATATTTATTACTAATAGACAAATGGAACTACTCAGCTGACCATGACTCCATGAGTGCGGAACATGTTGGAAATACCTTAGGGTTGATTATTACAAGTGGAAAATCAAGAATTTGGCCATTGGTAGCCCCTTAAAATTAGGGATTTGGAAAGATGTGAAAATTCCCAAGGCGAAAAATACCTAGGCATTTTGTTGTTGGATATATAGCATATGGGGGGAGGTAGGACGTTGCCTAGTATGATGGGGAAAAATATTATCGATCTCTTGCTATTATGAACACTGAATTCCGAGTGTGAGGCAAAGGGAAGTTGCTGAGATGAAAGGATTGTTGTTGAGGTGGAGTTATGGAATTCTCCCTCATGGACTCATGGTCAGGCTAGGGGGTGGACGGGACAAGTAAATTGGTTGTTTTTTCCTAAGGTTGAGAGGAACTTGGTTGTTCCATTTGTTGTTCAATAACCATTCATATATGTTTACTTACTCCTTATCTGGTTAATTGTTATGGAAACTTTTGATTTATAATGTGTATTTGTTAATCTATATGCGTTGCACTGTTTGAAATTAAATTTTGTTGGAATGAGGTAACTGTAGGATAATTCTCTACTGTATTAACTGTAGACCTTAGTATAACCTTCTGTATATTTTGGATGGAAATGAATTTAAACATGGATATATTAAAAGAGATATATGTGCCAATTAGAAGGTAATTTCAACTACTGTACTAGACTTTTCTACCAGTAGGTGACTCCCATACAACTAGATATTCAGTCTTATAGATATTTACAAACTTTGTAACTGCTAAAGCAACTCGAAAATCAATCTGGGAATTCGTCTTATACGTGTATAAACAATCATATCTCTATTAGTTACCCCGTTAATTATGAATAGATTGTTCTATAGAATCTTATTGCTGTAGTGAATTAATAAATACAATAATTCCTTATAGTTTCATTGTACTTACTATATAAAGATAATTCTGGAAGTAAGCATGAAGTTGGAATTTATTCTACAGATATTGTTGCTACAGATTTAATACACGGGATATATAACAGTGAGGAAATCGGTCTGTACAAACTTACTGAAAATTAGCAAGATGAACTATAATAGAAAACGGTATATAATACTATAGTTAATATAAACGACACCAATTAGTTATGCATAATAGTCCGTGTAACAAATAAAGGGTAGAATGAATATATAGTATAGG
>SNQJ01S0107685.1:21637-35589 GCA_010110895.2 Picea sitchensis | reverse complement strand
CATGCAAGGTCCCAGACCGATTTAGAATTTTATGTCCCTTTTAAATAGTCAACGACTACCTAAATAAATGAACAGTTCTATAGGATAAAGTGCATAACCAGAAAGTAATTCTTTCATAACAGTATTTCTAATACCACATCTTAATGACAAAGAATAGAAGACCTAAAATCACTCTATGCTTGGATTAAATCATTATCAACTTTGATTACTTTGCAAATACTATCCATTACAAGTGCACAAGAAAAGAAAATTCATGTGTCACGATAGGAAAACCTTACATATCAAAATCAAGCTAGTAGTCATAGACGCATATAACTCAATTTGAAGGACTGTATTTAAACCTCACAACAATGAAATACAGTCATAACCTTCAAGAGTAGTCTTAATCAGTCTCTATAGGAATACATAACGAACTCCCATAACAACGAATTCCTAAATTGGAACTGTTACTTTGTTGACTAGAATATGGAGTGGTACAACCCTGAGAGTATTGAAATTGAAGAACTCGAATACCTTTTGTGTATGGCGAGATCCAAGATCCGAGGATTCTCGTACGCTCCAACCCCGCACGAAGAATAAAGACAATTTTTTATTAGCATTTTTTTTAATGATAAGAATCTGTGTGTTGAGTATAAACCAAATTTAGTACGGTAAATTGACATAAATAGAAAGTAAGGTAAGAGAGAACGAATGCTTACTTAGCTTGGGCCTACAGTAAGAGTCATTATTCCTTCGTTTATCCCTGTGAAACGCCAACCACGATCTCGAGAAGGGTGGAGAGGCCAAGGACCGCCTGATGGGTACCCTCACAATCAAAAGGTGCCCATCATTAGTTTTGAAATCCAACTTAATAAAAATAAGAGACAAAAAATTTAGAAGCAATTTAATCATACAGGAATCAAATATTATAAGGAAGGATGCACAACGTAAATTCGAGACTACAGACCCATATGTTGGGGCATGGAACGGGGTACAAGTCCTTTACAAATTATATTCAAAACCTTCTTGAATTAAAATAAACTTATATGAATTGTATTTCCTAGGTACGACTTAACAAAGGAGAACAATTAATACTTCAACCCCCCAGAAATAACAGATAGTGGAACCCTTTGAACAAATGCCATGGGCCAAAACTAAATAAACGATGAAGAACATAATACAAAGCACACTAAATTAATAGAGCTAGATATCTTTAACATCACAGTTGCCTAATGAAAAATCCATGTCCAAAGGAAAGGACCCTACGACATGGGAACTCTTACAGAAACCTCCCTTTCGCCTATGGGGAAAAACCCATTAATACTCAAGACATAAGACCCAAGAAATCCATAGAGCTATAGAATATAACCATGAGTGGTTATGAGGATTTACCGAGTAATAAAACCTTTGAGGAATGCAAACATGACCTATATCCTGTTTCGATTCCGTAAGGTTGAAAGAACGAGGAGAAAGTAACGATAGTATGAAGGGTAGGTTCAATCTATAGGTATTTCCAAACACTACCTGTGGACTATCTTTACCGAGGAAAAATAATCCTAATACAACCACAGGAAACCAGGGAAAGCACTCTACTAGTTTGTTTCTAGGAATTTTATTACGCACAACCCAACCTTTCAAAGAAAATGAGTTTTTTTAGATTTGTTACAGCCAGAGGAGCCTTAACTTTGAAAGAAATTGAATTGAAGTCCACCATTCCTGAGTAAGCCCAACTCCACCAGGACGTTGGACTATGCATCTATGAAATGGAACCAGGATGTCACGGTGAAGAGAGGAGGGAAAAATTTACACAGATCCGAGAAGAACAAATGAATAATAGACATTGGGGAAGTCCTCGTAAGTTGAATTGATGTTATTGATGCAGAGATGGTACCCAGCCATGTGACTAGGGCATTGTGGAAAACTCTATATAGGACACCATTAAACAAATGATGGTCACGAGGGGCATGTGACAGACTACCATAAATGTCATTACGCAAGGCTCATTACACCTTGACAGTCACGTATCTTTTGATACAAAGACCTGTAATGATAAGTTTAGTCTAGTTAGAGATCCATACTCGTCTCTAGTCTACTAACCCACATGTCAGTGTTAGTTTGAGTCTAATTCTAATGCGTGAGTAAACCAATTCCCTACTAGTCAATTCAACTGACTCACTATCACATGTCAAATGAATAGAATTCGTCCCACCTATAACTTTGGCATTAAATTACATTAATGTGGATGACAGACATAATTATGTATTGCTTGTCTTTCTTATTAATTATATAGCTTGCGCATGACAAGTGGGTACCCCTTAAGTGTATTTTCATATATACATAATTTCCTCAGTTCACATTTTGTATCAAACTTATACAGTTGTAGTTTCTTAGTATATATCTATATGTACTTAATGACTCGCGTAAATCAAATTTTTTCTCTATGGTGAATAACCAAGTTAGATATGGTGACATTGTTTTCTCTATGGTGGATAACCAAGTTATGTATGGTGACATTCACTTGGGTGTCAAACTACTACCCTTAAAGAATAAGGAGTTAGAATTCTTTTCCACTTGGTAAAGTTATGGTGCACATAAAATACATAAATAAGAAGTAATGTTAATCCATAGTATAGTATCATTAAGTAAACTTTATAAAAGAAAGGAAAGATTTAATAGTGATCCTAACCATTTTTTTTTATGTTGAGAAATTTGGGGTTCATTACATATGGTATCAGAGCCAGGTTACAACACTTGGACCTTGAACAGGGAAAAATTAATTACTTAGAAAATATGTATGTCTATGTAAAACTAACAAACCATTACTGTTACAAACATATATCTCTTTTTTGTTCTGTGTTAATCATGGCAGTCCAGGATGAAGCATAAATCAGACTTGAGGGGAATCCTGAACAAAGACCTTCTGAAGATCAGAGACATAATAGTGACAAAAGATCACCTATCAAAGTTCTAGAAACAATGAGGAATATCATTGTTGAGTTGCATGTTTTCAAAGAAGACAATGAGAAACTGAAGAAGGCATAACAAGAACAACATGAAATAAATGAAGTCCTGTTGCATAGTATATTAACAAAGTAAACCCCAAAGGATGATAACCAGGAAGAAGAGGTAAGTAAAAGGACCGCCAAGAATTATGGTCCTGAAGCAGAAAGAGGGGACAACTCATCAGAAGGTACACCTTCAGCTAAAGATAACAAAAAAAATAGACAGAAAAAGAAAAGAGATAGATCACCTTGAGGGAGAATTTAAGAAAATCAAACTAGCTACCTTTGATGGGGAATCCAAAACAGGAGAGGAAGTTGAAGCATGTTTATTATACATCAAGAAGTATTTCTATATATACAACTATTCCGACAATATGAAGGTCAGAATGGCCATCTATAATCTGAAAGGGAAAGCTAGCATTTGGTGGAAACACCTGAAGTTGGCCAAGGGTCTAAAAGAAAAATAGATGGAATGGTTAGACTTTAAGAAATTCTTTAACAAACAATACCTATATGAAAGTTATTATGAATGAAAAAACAAAGAATTCTATGAGCTGTGACTCAGTGAAATGGCTATGGAAGATCTGATAAAAAAATTCTTGGAATTAGTAAGATTCGTACCTTATATCCGGGAGGATAAAGTGAAAATCCAGTGATTCCTATGTTGTTTACCACAGTCCTACAAGGAAAGAATCGAATTTGATAATCCCAAGTCCTTGAGTGAAGTATTCAGGAAAGACCGAATGTGTTACGACCAATAGGAATAGCGGTCAAAATATCCCAAGTCTTGGAAAGACAAGAAACAAGACCGAATGAACCAGCAGAAGAAAGTATACCATCCAACTCCTTATTAGAACGCAACGAATTTTTTTCCAAGGAAATATTTTCACTCTAACAATGAAAACACTCAAGGAGATGGTAAGTTGGTAAATCTGGGAACCAAGAAGTTTCGGGAAAACCCCCATGAACCACTGAAATGTTGGGAATTTGGAGAACCTCATCTAAGGAGGAACTGTCCACGTTTTATTTCAGCAACCAGAACTAGTGTTCACAATTTGTAGGAAGCCTCTATGGTAGGGGATGTAGGAAGAAACTTACATCAGATCAACGCGTTCATGGATGACCGGCAATCTGATCACCAATCCTCTGTGGTCGAAATTGAAGGTAAAATCAATAACACACATATTTTTGTTTTAATTGATCTTAGAGCTACATTAAGTTATATCACTCCTGGTATAGTGGAGTCAAATAAACTTAAGAAACCAAGACACACAAAATCTTGGTTGGTACAATTAGCAACAACAACAAAAAGAAAAGTTGTCGACTTTATTTGTGATTATGAGTTCAGTTTAGGGGGTCAAAACATAAAGATAAATCTGGACATTCTACCATAAGGGTATTATGATGTAATTATCAGAATGAATTGGTTAGAAAGGAATAAATCAGTGCTAGATTGTTATGAAAATTCACTTAAGTATAAAGACAAAAATGACACTACTAGGACAGTTCAAGGTATACAAAAAGCAGTGTCAATTAAACAGATTTCAGCAATGCAATTCAAGAAATGCATGAGAAAAGGGTTTCAAGTGTATGCCATCCAAGTAACAAACCTGTTAGAAAAAGAAATTAAAACCAACATGGAGGGTTTTTGTTGTTCTGCATGATTTCAGAGATGTGTTTGTTGATGAAATACCTAAATTACCAACAAGAAGGGAGATAGGCTTTTCTATCAACCTACTACTCGGTTCATCCCCTATATCTAAAGCACCTTACCGAATGGGGTTGTCGAAATTAACAGAACTAAAAATTCAACTACAAGAATTATTGGACAAAGAATATATCATACCGAGTGTTTCACCATGGGGAGCACTAGTCCTCTTTGTGAAAAATAAGGATGGAACTCTGAGATTATGTCTCGATTACAAACAATTAAACAAAATGACTATTAAGAACAAGTACCCCTTACCTAGGATAAATGATCTCTTTGATCAAGTAGGTGGGGCAAAGATTTTACCAAAATTGGATTTACGATCTGGTTATCATGAGGTTAGGATAAAAGATGAGGACATAAGTAAAACAACCTTCTGAATGAGATATGGACAATACGAATTTTTTGTTATACCTTTTGGACTCACAAACACGCCATCCACTTTTATGTGTTTAATGAAAAATATTTTTATTCAGTACTTGGACAAGTTCCTGTTAGTATTTATTGACGACATTCTAGTATATTCTAAAATAGAAGAAGAACGCGAAGAGCAGTTAAGGGTAGTTCTACAAAATTTAAGGAAGCACAAACTATATGTTAAATTCGATAAGTGTGACTTTTATCAGAAGGAAATACAGTACCTAGGACATGTAATATCTGCAAAAGGCATCACAGTCGATCCTGAGAAAATAAGAGCCATCATGGAATGGCTGATTCCTAAGGACGTAGCGGACATCCAGTTGTTCATGGGGATCACTGGATAATACCGCAGATTTATAGAGGGATTTTCCAAAATTTCATACCCTATAACATCGTTACAAAAGAAGGGTACCAAGTTTAACTGGTGACAGAAATGCCAAGGAAGTTTCAATAAGTTAAAATAATTGTTAACGACTACACCCATTTTAAAGGTAGCAGATCTGGAAAAATACTTCACCGTTTGTGTAGATGTGAGTAAAGAAGGACTAGGTGGTGTCGTAACTCAAGAAGAACACATTATTTGTTATGAGTCCCGAAAGCTAAAGGAACACGAATGAAACTACGTCACTCATGACATAGATTTGGCAGCTATAATACACGCCTTAAAAATGTGGCGACACTACATCATGGGAAAAAAAATTCTATTACTGACAGATAACAACGGTGTGAAATTTTTGTTTAGTTAGTCGGACCTTAATGCAAAGCAAGCAAGTTGGCTATCCTTCTTGAGAAAATTTGACTTTGAGGTAAGACATATCAAGCGTAAGGAAAAAAAGGTAGCCGATGCTTTAAGAAGAAGAATGCAAGTGTTGTTTGAAATAAACATCAGCAGGGAAGAAGGTGACCTTGAGTAGAGGATAAAGGATGTAGGTAATAACGACGAAAATTACACTATGACAGTGGCAGAATTACAAAACACTACAGAAAATTCAGACAAAACATATTTGAGTTTGGACAAGAATGGTTTACTACGATTTAAAAATAGGAGATCCATACCAGATTCGACAAAGTTAAAGTCAACAGTTTTGGACGATGTGCATAAGAAACCATATTCTGGTCATCCACGATACTAGAAAATGATAACAACACTAAGAAAGTTATTTTATTGTCCTAATATGAAGGGAGAAATAGCAGAATACTTAGCTAAGTGTCAATATTGTTAGCAGGTAAAAGCCAAACACTAACATCTAGTTGGCTTGTTGTAGCCCTTACCAGTACCAGAATGGAAATGGGAGACAATATATCACTAGACTTTATTACAGGTTTGCCTAGAAATCAGAAACAAAATGATTCAATTATGGTGGTAATAGATAAACTTAGTAACTATGAACACTTTATTCCTGTAAAGTCCACTTTTAAATATATTAACATCACTGAAATATTCATGAAAGATATTTTTAGACTGCATGCTATTCCTAAAATAGTTATTTCGGATAGAGACGTTAAATTTACATCTTCTTTTTGGAAATAATTGTTTGCAGTGTTAAATACTACCTTGAATTTCAGGACGAGTTATCATCCATAAAAGGATGGGTAGACTGAACAAATGAATCAAATAATAGAAGATATGCTCTGCATGTGGGTAAGAACAAAACCAAGCAAGTGGGAAGACTACTTGCACTTGGTGGAATTTGCATACATCATTGGATACAAAACTTCAGCTAAGATGAGCCCTTTCAAGGTACTGTACGACATAAAGTGTATGACTCCAATTAGCTAGGATAACCGAGTTGATAGACTCATTGTTGGCCCATATATGGTCCAAGAAATGGAGAGCACGGTAATAAAAGTACGACAGGACTTAAAAGAGGCACAACACAGACATAAAAGTTACGCAGACCAGAAAATAAGACACTTGCAATTTCAAGTGGGAGACCACGTCTATTTAAAAGTCAAATGGAGAGCACGGTAAGAAAAGTATGACAGGACTTAAAAGAGGCACAGGACAGACATAAAAGCTATGCAGACCAAAAAAGATGACACTTGGAATTTCAAGTGGGAGACCACGTCAATTTAAAAGTCAAAGCCAAGAAAAGTTCACTAAAGCTAGGGAACTGTGCCAAGTTGGCACCCAGGTTTTGTGGGCCTTTCAAGATATTATCTCGAATTGGACCCATAGCATACCAACTTTCACTTCATTCCAATCTAAAAATTCATAATGTATTTCATGTCTCTTTGTTAAAGAATTATGTTCATGACCCTACTCATATGATCGATTTGAACTTAGTGTAGGTGGAACCAGAAGGTGGGTTCCAAGCAGAACCTCTACGTATTCTGGACAGAAGAGAAATGGCACTTCGAAACAGAGTCGTCGCCCAAGTAAAAGTGCAATGGAAGCAATTTAGCCCCAAGGAGACCACTTGGGAGTTTGAGGGAGATTTGTTGAAATCTCATCCAATCCTAATCCAATAAAGGAGAAGACACTAAGGACGGTGTTTTATTGAAGGGGGGAAGGATGTAACATCCCCAAAATAAATTTATTTTTAAATTCTAAAATTTTGTGGGAAACTAATTCCATTTTTGGTAAATTCGAAATTGGAATTTTTTTTCCATTTATGGAAATTCCAAATTTCGAATTTAGTTAATTGTAATTAATGATTATGACTGTTGGGAAGAGATCTGATTTGACCCAACTAACTACTTGACTATGACACTTGTATGGAACACAATATTTTATATTTATTACTGATAGACAAATGGAACATTTAGGTTAAGAATCAGCTGACCATGACTCCATGAGTGGGGAACATGTTGGAACTAGCTCAGGGATGATTATTACAAGTGGAAAATCAAGAATTTGGCATTAGAAGCCCCTCAAAATTAGGGATTTGGAAAGCTGTGAAAATTCCCATGGGGAAAAAGACCTAGGCATTTTGCTTTTAAATATATAGCATATGGGAGGAGGCAGGACACTGCCTAGTATGCTGGGGAAAAAGAATATTGATCTCTTGTTGTTATGAACACTGAAGTCTGAGTGTGAGGAAAGGATAAGTTTCTAACATTAAAGGATTTTTGCTCAAGAGGAGTTCTAGAATTCTCCCTCATGGACTCATGGTCAGGCTAGGGGCCGGATGGGACAAGTAAATTGGTTGTTATGTCCTAAGGTTAGGAGGAACCTGGCTCTTCCATTTTTTTTTTAGTAACCATTCATATGTGTTTACTTGCTCCTTCTCTGGTTAGTTGTTATGCAAAATTTTGATTTGTAGTGTGTATTTGTTAATCTGTATGTGTTGCACTGTTTGAAATTAAATTTTGTTGGAATGAGGTAACTGTAGGATAATTCTCTACAATATTAACTGTAGACCTTAGTATAACCTTCTATACATTTTGGATGGAAATGAATTTCAAAAATGGATAGATTAGAAGAGATATTTATGCCAATTAGAAGGTCATTTCAAATATTTTACTAGACTTTCCTACCAGTAGGTGACTCCTATACAACTAGATATTCAGTCTTATAGAGATCTACAAACTATGTAACTGCTAAAGCAACTCAAAACTCAATCTGGGAATTAATCTTATACGTGTATAAATAGGCATATCTCTATCGTCTACCCTGTTAATTTTGAATAGATTGTACTATATATTATTATTGCTCGAGTGAATTAATAAATAGAAGAATTCCTTATAGCTTCATTGCACTTACTATATAAAGATAATTATGGAAGTAATCATTATGTTGGAATTTATGCTACAGATATTGTTTCTGCAGATTTAATACACGGGATATATAACAGTGAGGAAATCGGTCTGTACAAACTTACTGAAAATTAGCATGATGAACTGTAATAGACAATGATTATGCTTATACATATATGTATATAGTATTATAGTTAATATAAATGACACCAATTAGTTATGCATAATAGTCTGTGTAATGAATAAATGGTAGAATGAATATATAGTATAGGAATCTCCTATACATTGTGCATAAACATAGATATATGTATATATGGTTGACCATGAAAGGTCCTAGACCCATTCAGAATTTTATTTCCCTTTTGAGCAGTCAACGACTACCCAAATAAATGAACAATTTGATAGAATAAAGTGCATAACCAGAAAGTAATTCTTTCATAACAGTATTTCTAATACCACATCTTAATCACAAAGAATAGAAAATCTAAAATCACTCTATGCCTAGATTAAATAATTATCAACTTTGATTACTTTGCAAATACTGTCCATTACAAGTGCACGAGAAAAGAAAATTCCAGTGTCAGGATAGGAAAACCTTATAGATCAAAATCGGGCCAGTAGTCATAGGCCCATATAACTCAATTCAAAGGATTGTATTTAAAACTCACAACAATGAAATACAGTCGTAACCTTCAAGAGTACTCCTAATAAGTCTCTATAGGAATACATAATTGTAACGACCTCCTCGTTACGACAACTACTCTAAGAACAGGTGCAATTTTTTTGTGTGTGTTTAAGGTGTGTGCGCGCGTGTAGAAGTAACAACACACTTGACTCTACGTCGCCACCCGACAACCAACAAGATGCAACCACGAAGTTCAGCACGAGAACACGGAAGGCACACAACGAGTAACTGCAACAATATACGACCAAAGGCATAAGGCGCACAACACAACCATTAAGACATACTGGGGGTGCACTGTATGAACACAGATGGAAGAATCCATGGTGCTAGGGTTACTATTTCTGCACAGGAAAGCAACGCGTTTAGTCTTATGTATTCTTGAAAGAAGATTAGACAGGCTCCTGGCCGACTGCTCAGGCAGAAACTAGTAACCCGACCTAGAACAGGATGCAAGCAAGACGAACACGACAAGACGATCCCGACATATCACCGTGACAACAACAATAAACACCCCTAGACATAAGGCGTACAACTAGCTGCTGTAAGAAGAAAACGACACCAGATGTTAAGTACAATACAATCATAGATGGAATAATCCAACAGTAGAGTTTACTATTTCTGCACAGAAAAGAAGGGCTTTTAGTCTTATGCCTTCTCGAAAGAAGATTAGACAGGCTCTTGGCTGACTGCTTAGGCAGAAACTAGTAATCTCTGTCACGTGTGTCACAAGAGTGGAAACTGTGCCTTTAAACAGCCCGAGACTCTTGATATGGCACTGGATTCCTTACACCAGAATTACACACAGACATATATAATAAGCTATAAGAGGTGTCTACATCCCGCCCGACACAGCCGACCCAACAACCCACTGTATACTATTAAGTACAACATAAACAAGAAGGACGACTACGACCTTTACGGAAGGCGCACGACAAGAAGGGCTCCGACAACGAACACCCAAGTTCAACATTAATTCAAATTCAACAACTTTCCTCATTTACTAAACTCAAAGTAATTTATGGTCCTTAGTTCAGTAAACCTCATATTTTATAATCATCATTAACTAAGGAATCAACGCATGGTGATGAGACCACAAGCCATTATTTTTCATAAGATATCTATCACTAAATTTCATTCTAGTTTGTATGGTCTTATCATGACCCTTTCATAGTTCAACGATATAATTCAGAGGCATTACTCCTTCCACATCATCATAACCTTAATTACAGTAAAAAAATACCAAGGCCATATTACAATGTTACCGTAACTTGGCAAAATAGATGGCAATCAACAGTACAATTATAGGTTAACTAACCCTACTTTTTATTTATCACAAGAACATTGCTTGACGTAATTCAAGAATATATTAACATTCATTACCCCTATGGTTTGCACCACCGCCTAAAACAAGGAGTTTCCCTCCTCAAAACAATGTTAATTTTACATGTTAATATAGCATTTTACATTTTCCATTAGAATCACAACATGTCACAAGACTGCAACCATCCCTAAAACAATATTAATGCTTCACTTGTATTGCACCTACGTTTGCATTTATACAGCTAGTTAAGTGACAACAAGTCATAAGGCAACAAACTCCATAACCCTCATTAACACCGCATTCTGACATGGCAATTTATATTACAATTTATAATTGTCAATTGAATAATCAATTAACACTGCATAACAGACTTACATTGCAGTCTATAATTGTCAATTAGTGGATTAGCATGGCAGCTTATAATTGTCAATTAACGAATTAGCATGGTAGTTTATAATTGTCAGTTCCGCAAACTCCTCTAAACCAGATTAACACGGCATTTTAATATTGCATTCTATTCGCTTACAATTACTGTTTAAATAATCTGAAGTCGCATACTACCATACAATCCAAAAACCATATTCGTGCCACAATCAAGATTACATTTTCTATTGCATTTATTAGAAAGAATCCACAGAATAGCAGTAACTAAGTCAACTGAAAATCATGCCATAATGCCAATTTAAACCAACCTACAAACATTAGTTTATATAGTTTTCAGCAAGGCCATGCGCGAAGCTAGAGAGCGAGTCTTAAGGGTACGGTTTCTCGCTCTGAAGAAGGAACGTAGACCCAAAAACGCAAAGGTAATAATCCTACTTCTGAAGGAGAAACGCAGACCCAAAAACGCAAAGGTAATAAAGCTAGAGAAATGGAATATCTGTGTAAGTATTGCCCGGATATCTCGTTGCATAAGAAAATAAAAATGTTTTACATGCACAGGGCAGTGAAAGGCGATTTAATTATATAAAATACAAATTTCGATTCCTATTTATTTAGAAGTCTCGTGTTGAGTAATTAATTTCTGACTTAGAATTTCACTGTATAGTATCACACATTTTGTTTTTACTATGCATTAAAAATAGTATAGACTTCCTAAGAATCGTCTAGAAGAATCATACAACCAATATACTATTAATGTTCAAACAACGAATTTGAACTATGGTAAATATTTAAAATCGAAACATTACAATCTAGGTGCATATTGTTTTATCAACAATAAACAAATGAGAAAAATGGGAATGCATTGGTTGGTAATAAATTATGGGTATATATGCTCAATACTGATCAAACAAATTGCTCGTTTTAATAACAAGTAGAGTTATGATAATATCGAAAGGATTAAACTCTATATATAAGTATGTATATTTAAATAGGAATTTTACGACAATCTGACTATAATAAACTTTGCATTTCCATATATATGTATATCTGTCACGAAGAAATAATCTCATAATTTTTGCTTAAATTAATACAACATAATTTGTGAATGTATAACAGTACATTTGCATGCATAAGAAATAAAAATCAACAAAATATAACAATGTACTCATCAATACGCTCAACAAATTTACAGCCACAAGTCAATAATATACTCACGAATTTTCGGCCATAACTCAGCAATAACCTCAACGAAGATTCGACAATATACTCAGCGATATACCCACGACCTTGCAACTAGGTGTAACAAGGAAATCGCCAAAAAAATTAAAAATGAAATGCTGAGTAAGAATACACAAATATCGCAAGGTAGATAAGGGTATTTATGCTGTGCAGAGAAATGAAATCACTGAGTTAAAAGGGTGTCATTTCATTGGGTGGTGGCGTCCAAACTTGCTGGGTGGAAGCAACATAATGCAGAGGATAGGAAAAATGGTTCAAAGTATGGAAGAGGGTGCCAAAGTCGTTGGTTGTAAGCACGAAATGAAGAGGAAAGGACAACGTTTTTTTTTTTTTAGATCTGGCAGAGGAAAGTAAACTAAAATGCCACTGATATTGGATTTGCCCACAGAAAAATAAGAAGCCACCGAAATGAGTTTTCCCACAGAGAATAAAGACCACAAAAATTGTGTTCGCCCACAGTAAGATAATAAAACGAAATGTCAGAAGAGACATGACAGCAAGTTAAAAACGAATTGCCAGAGGATACAACGAGTTGCCAGAAGATACAAACGAGATGCCAATAAGTTATAAAATGCTTTGTCAGAGTGGATTTCCATTCAAAGTTTTAATTCCATAACATGAGCAACAAACGAGATCACCAGATCCAACAATTCAACACCTCTTACCCAAATAAAAGTTTCTAGAAAATAACACGGTCACCATACAGAAACGACTATGACAGCTGAAGTAATATCTTACAATAATACATCATGATTGTTGAAGTAAATAACTCGGTAGTCTACTCTACCAGAAATAAAATCATACCGTTTCCTTTCGCCCGCTTCGGAGGACGTCCTGCGCTCCGTGCCGCGTCCCACGCTCCGTCCCTCTCCTGCTCGCTGANCCACACAAGATCCAGAGATAAGACTAGCTTCTCATCTCGCCTCCAAGGCTGAGCTACCACTCCAACACAGCTGATAAATTCCCAACTCCTCACAAGCAATCCATCGAGCCACAATTCGGCAGCGTAACGTTACGCTATCCGTTCCTCCCCTTCTTCCTTCTTTTCCCCTTCTTTTATAGAAATTTGAGACTCACCTACTTTCCTAAATCATTATTAATTTAATTTTTAATGACAATCCTCTAACAATTCTCTGTCGTCCAAGTGTCACTCATCCCCAACGTTTCTCCAAATTTAATTTCTTTTTAATAATTAAAAGACTCAATTCCCTCACCCCCCTTTAGTCGCTCCTAAAATTACTCCTAGGATTCCTAGATCCCCTCTCATTCTTTTAATGACTTTCCTAAAATGAAGTTGTTGATTTTTAGTAACTCCTTAACTATTGATTCCTTTTTTCTTTTTACCCTATGTCCCCTACTTTCCATTATTAAATTTCCTTTATTACAAGTTTCCTTATTTCTATTATTTATTTCTCTCTTTTTATTTTTAAACCCACAAAGATAAATGCATTTATTAATCTTTTCATTGTATTTCTAAAATCCTAACTTTTATACTCCCACACTTTAATAATTTTA